>JAVJIF010010316.1:0-209178 GCA_038442645.1 Agave tequilana
AAAAATCGTGTCATGAGCACAAACATACAAGAGCAGACAGAGAGATAGTAAGTAATATTAAGCAGGGAACATGCATGGTATAATATGATAAGAACAGGAGACCAGTGGGGGTAGAACACAAGTGGTAAGCCAAGATGTAAACATATATAATATAATAATAACAAACCAGAAATCTGACGTAAAAATTCGAGGAAAGCAATATGGCAAAAACTAGTGGTACAAACCCAGTTTATACCTACACGAATAAGTACGTCGAAGGAATAATCCAAATAAGAAAACTCTCATATATATACCATATACCCTATGTCAGCATAACCTGAGCTCATACACTTGGTAACGCAATGTAACAGAATGAGAATGTCAAGGATAATTACAGTGTCACAGAAATCATATACAGGTAATGAATAGGATAATTTAATCGTACAATAATAGTAATTAGTATCGCCTGTTATTCTAACCATCTCCTTCCAGTGTCCCATACCATTGGAAGTTCACACTAGCTCTGCAGTCCGGTAGAACCCAATCCAACTCTGCTATACGGACACCATTATTCGGATGAAAAAGTGATTCAATAACACCCGCTCCTGACTTTATTATTGTTGCTAATTAAGTTATATCTGATACAGGGTCATGTGTTGAGTCACAAGTATGTCGATACAAATTAGTAAACAAGAGGTCAGGAAATTAAATAATAAACTTCAATACTGTCTAATATTTCAATCATCTCCCTACAATGTCTCACACTATTAGTAGTCCGTATTGGGATATATACTCAGTACAACTCATTTGGATCTGATATGTGAGTACCAGTATCCGAATGAAGGAGAGACCAAATATCCCATGTTCCTAATATTATTCTAGGTAACGGTTGCAAAGAGAGCGCGATGTGGATACCTAGAGGTGGCCCCCAAGTGTGGCACTTTGCTCCGAGTGGCACTTAGCTCCACTCGCTATCCCTCTGGATTCAGGAATACAAGAGTACATGAGCACTAGGGATACAAGTCACTGTATATAATACAGGATAACAGGTACATGATTCCTGTAAATATGATAATCACAGGTCAAGTGTTAATATGATAGGTGGCAGGTGATATGTAATGTCAGAGCATGGGGCATGTCACGCCCCGCTTCCCTAAATACGCTGGAGCGGAGACGCGACACGAGTCGGCGATGCATATACGCAAGGAAAATACCTCACGTATACGCGCTAAGCCTTAAATAACCCGAAAAAAGCTATAAATCTAACTGTAATAAATCATGATTACTACAATATCACATATCGGCATCCACGCATGATATCATATGAATAAAAACTGGAATAATAACTGAATCTGATATAATGAGAATCAAAAAATAATATAAAGGCTAGAAAGATAAGAATACCGGAATCGAATAGGGAGAAGTTCCAGCTATTCGCGAAGCGTACAGTCTCATCGAACACCTGCACAATAAAAACAAAGCGTCCAATATCTGGACGTGCGAATCTAGGGTCGTCAGAAAGCGACCTGGTGAGTGTGTGTGTAAAGGGAAAAGCTCGTGCATATAAAAAGTTGTTGATTGAGGCTAAACCTGCACAAAAAATATGAGATTATAGAACTTAAAAAGAGAATGTGCAAGTGCTCAATTCTTTTGCTATAGCAAGTGGCTATGCGGGTCGTGATCCACAAGGAGGGTTTGCGATGGAAGCTTTACAGTTTTATTGAAATCGTTAAGAAAATAAGTGAAAGTTCTTCTCTGTTTTAAAGTTATAAAAATGAAAAAGAAAGTTATAGTTAAAGTTAAGAAGAAAGCGAGAGATGAAGAAGGTGGAAAAACCAGAAAACGAAAGAAGTGACTATGTACAATTGAAGTGGAGAAGAAAGAGTTGGAGGAGGTTGTTGATGATCTAAACTAAGAAAGAAAAGAAAAGAAAGAAAGAAAAGTGAAGAAATACTTACCTAGTTTAAGTGATGACTTACCTGAAAACCGTTGCATGTTCTACCTTTGCTTCGGAAGGCGTTAAACACATAGATCATAAGCTCGAGCTCAGTCCCGTGCACATTATATCATCAAGCCTAGCAAGAACGAAGTGATGCGGATCTTGGAAGAGGAGAACGTCTTCATGAACTATCGCTGGCTCTCACGTAGCTTAGTTATACTTGCTTTGGATTTTACTTGTAAACTCAACAAACACAACCAAGGTAAAGTAGAAAAGTGGAAGAGGAAAGCACAACAAAAGAAAATAAAAGTAAAGAAACGAACATAAATAAAAGTTTACCTTTATTGCTTGAAACAATGAAAGAAAGGAGGAGGGTACATCGGTGTCACTCTCAACATATGCCTCTCTCTCTTACTTACATGAATCATCATCTAACCTAAGCTACATACAAGTTACATAAAAGTAAAAACTAAACTACAAAATGGAAAAACTAGTCTAAAATCCTAACTCTGCATTGGCGTCCATTTTAGCACAAAGCATGGCCTTTTATAGGTAGAAAAAACCAGTATACAGGATCCCGGGGAGGTCGGGGGAGCAAACGCTCCCCCTAACTCCCCAACAAAGCCGCGAAAACGCGGCTTAGGCCGCGATTCCGCGGCCAGGGTGTGGCCAGATGGCCACACCCTGTTGGTGGGTCTCTCCGGGAGTTTCTTCTGTATTTATCTTTAAGTGGTTTCTTCGTTGGAGTCCTGGATTCTGACGAAATGGCCTTTGATTTTTGGCTTTAACCGATCGATTCTGAGAGGATTCTTCTCAACCGATTTTCAACCTCTTGATTTTGCCCTGATTTCTTGAGTGCGAATTAATTCTGATTTAATTCAGAATTTTGGTGGGCTTTGGGCTCATTTCTCTTCATCTCCTTAAAGATTGGGCCTACAAATAAATTAAACAATTAATTAGAACAATGCAGGCTTTTATTCTATAATAAGTATGGAAATATGATATTAAATATGCAACTTAGCGACCAATCACACCCCCATACCTATCTTTTGCTCGTCCTCGAGCAAAAACTATACTAAGGATTATTAGACCACTTTCGCAGGTCGCGCGATTGCACTGAGCATGTGCAACAAGCCGTTAAACCTCTAAGTTTCCCCTAGAGGACGAGTTTTGTCTCGTGAGGGTTTTCAGCGAATTACACCCACAAAATCCATAAAGAAAGGGAAATAAAGAGTTAGTATTTTCGAAAAGCATTTTGAAAGAGAAAAATATTTGAAATATGATTGTAAGATCTAAGCAATCTATAAGTTATAGAAAAATTGAATTTTTCATTCCTAAACTTAGTCTCTATTCAAAAATTTGTTATCAATAAAGTAAGGAGTCAAATTGTACTTCTCATCTAGTCTATTACTTTACCCTAAGTCATATGCACTTGTGACTGTGAAAATTTTGACTAAGGGTTCATTAACTCTAACTCTTATGCCTTATTTTATTTATATATATAATATTTTGGTGGTATTATTCCTTAGTTTAGGCTTTCTAATCTGCCCATGTAACGAGCCTTTATCGATGACTCCCAAACCAGACGGTCTTAGGGCACCAGGTGAGAAGACACCCCTAGGACTTAAGGACTCGAGCAAACAAGGCCACAAAACTAAGGATTTTATTATATGAACCTCTTTAGGCGTGAATACTTATGCTTTATTAGGCACAAATACCCAGCTTAATCAGAGGATTTTTTTTTCAAACTTATCTAATCATCTTTCGCATAAATACTAGGCTTGCTTAGGCCAAAGCACCTAGCTAGTCAATAATTAGATTTGTTTGTATATATATATATTTTATAAATCATCTTTCGCATAAATACTAAGGCTTGCTTAGGCCAAAGCACCTAGCTAATCAATGATTAGACTTGTTTTTTTTTCTTTTTTTTTATAAGGCATAAGAATCTTTGTTTTTGAACCCTAAGTGTGTAAGTGTATGAAGTGTGCATTTTCATCAAGGTAAAGATCAGACTAAATTACTTTGACAAATTATCTTCCTAACTCTATAAATCAAAACAAATAATCTTATTTTGACCAAGTATAAGAAATCCTAATTTGAATTTTCCTATTCCTTAAAATTAACTTAATTTCTTACAAAAATAAGTCAAAATATTGTTTCTATTTTTCAAAAAGTTTTAAAAGTAAAGAAAGTATTATTATTATTTTTTTAAAGAAAAAGAAAAGTTATGTTAGACCCTCCCCCACACCTATCTCATGCATTGTCCTCAATGTATGAATTAATGCATAGATGCATGAAAAAGAAGAAAAGGAAGGAAAGTGTTACCTTAAGGTGGTGGTTCCGGTGGTGGTCTGATTGGTCCACGAAACGTGGCCCAATCAACTTTTCTTGGGTCTCAGAGGAACCCACCAGAAATATCTTTAATATAACCCATTAAAAAGATTTGTCCATAAAGGATTTTTATTAAGTATTTGACCCATCTAATTTCCATATTCCATAACTAATTTCGGAGTCAAATTTGTCAACCACCTCGTCCCAGAATGGAGTATGAAATGATAGAATGGTTGACTTGGGCTCAGGAAGGACAGGAACTAATACCGACTCAGGAAGGTGACTTAAGTCAAGTAAATGTTCAGGAGTCGAAATTGGTTCAAGAAGCGGGTCCAAGTCAAGAAGTTGAAACTCTAGTCCACATGTATTTTCTAACAATGGAATGTGACTTAATGTGGGTGATTCCAGTTCAGGAATGATAGGTGGAGGAATCAAAACTGACTCTAAAATATTACTCAAGTTTGGTAACACAACAGGAGTCAATATTGATTCAGAAAGTTGAACTGGATCACAGATTTGAGAATCTAGGTCACATATCTCATTGAGTTCAATATCAAAAAATTGAGAACTTGCCAATTTGTCAATAGGATTTTCAAAATTGTATAATTGGTCAAGTTCAATATGATCCTCAAGAATGGGTGATTCAATTTCATGATGAATTGGCACAGGATTCAATATTGACTCAGGAAAAAGATTAAAATCAGGTGAAGATACCGGAGTCATAATTGAACCAGGAAGTAGAATTGAATCACTAAGTTGGGGTTCAGGATCATATTCATTTTCAAGTTCTATTTCAGAAAAAGGAAAACTTGCTAAACTGTCAATATCTTTTTCAAAATTTGGAGTTTGGGCAAGTTCAAGTGGTTGTTCTGAAATGGAATCTTGATTTCCAAGACTACATGACTCTTCGACTCTAACAGGATGGTTAGTGACATCAGGACGGTGGGAACATAGAGATTCGACTATCATGTCTATGTCACGATTTCTAGCATTTTGAGCATGAGTCATGGCTTCAAGCATCTTTTCATAATTGATGGGTTCATTGTTTTGATGAAAAGATGAAGAGTTATCTTAGAAGTGGTAGTGAAATTATGAGTCCATCAGATTTTGGGATTTGTGTTTGGACTCACGCATACTCATTTCCAAAATTGATGGTCTTCTATTTTAGATTGGACTGGTGGAACTGAGTATGACTCTTGAAAATATTGTGGACTAGGTGGAGAAGGGGGATAATTTGGTTAAAAATTTGACTCGGGGTAGGTGAATCCCCACTGACTCTGTGAAGAGTTGAAATCGTTATGGAAATTATAGTCATACGATGGGGGACATGGGTTATATTGATTCGGATAAGATCAATCCGGCACACTAGGTTGGTTAAAGTCATGATATGCCGGGTTGGTAATATCCGAAAAAGAGTTTGATGTGTAATATGGATTATTATTATAGTTGAAAAAATTATTATTATAAGCCATATCACACAATAGAATACAAACAAAAAGAAAGAAAAAAACAAACAAATAAACAAACAAGAAAGAAAAAAATTCTAACCTAAGTTAGGGTAGACCTAGACCTAGACGACTCCTAACTGGTTAGACTGTCCACGGGAGGTTTAATGTAGACCTTGACCACAAAGCTAATCAGCCAGGTCAGGGCAAGGTTGGTGGGAGGTTTTCCGTTAAAAGAGGTTCCTTAATTAAATAACCACCAACCTTCGGGCTTTCGGCCCTTAATCCCTTTCCTAGACACTGATTTGGCAAGAGTCAAGTTCCAACACCTTTCCCCTTAGGATAATCTCCTAATTGAGTCCGAGATGTCCCTAGGGCCAACGTCTACTCATATTAAGTTAGGCTTGGGTTAGTGAGTGCTTGGATTCTGATTTTTGGGCTAAGGAAGGGTGATTAAATCCCTACCTTATCTTGTTATGGGTTAGTGCCCTTAAAATAATTTTTGTGCAAGTGTACAAGATATGTAAGATTCACTCAAAGCGATATAAATCAACCAAGAAGTGAGTCCTATGCTAAATGCAATGCATACGTACCTTGATCCAGCACTCTTCAATAGTAAAAATAAATGAATTGAAAAAAAACGCGTGCCTAAAATGCAAACGTCTAATCAATTTTTAACTTTTGCAACAAACGTTTTACTGTTGATTATTTAGCAGGCTTATGTGATGGCATATAGGAAATAAAGAATTGCAGAGAACTAGAATTTGCAAAGCAAGTAGCCCTGCAAAAACCTGTTAGTAGTCAACTCGTCCTTGCCGTGGAAACGCGGCAATTCAGAGGGCCCTTGGTCTCTGCTTTCTAGATCAGAGGCCCAATGCCACTTGTATGTCACTGCAATATTAATTTCCTGGTTTTATTGCCCTGTAACCTGCAACAGAGAAGAAAATTCGTTTAGTTCTAAAAAAATTTCAAAAAAAATTCAGATTTCAATAAAAAAACATGTTACCCTCCCGGCAACGGCGCCAAAATTTGATTGAGGCTAAACCTGCACAAAAAATACGAGATTATAGAACTTAAAAAGAGAATGTGCAAGTGCTCAATTCTTCCGCTATAGCAAGTGGCTATGCGGGTCGTGATCCACAAGGAGGGTTTGCGATGGAAACTTTACAGTTTTATTGAAATCGTTAAGAAAATAAGCGAAAGTTCTTCTCTGTTTTAAAGTTATAAAAATGAAAAGAAAGTTATAGTTAAAGTTAAGAAGAAAGCGAGAGATGAAAAAGGTGAAAAAACCAGAAAACGAAAGAAGCGACTATGTACAAATGAAGTGGAGAAGAAAGAGTTGGAGGAGGTTGTTGGTGATCTAAACTAAGAAAGAAAAGAAAAGAAAGAAAGAAAAGTAAAGAAATGCTTACCTAGTTTAAGTGATGACTTACCTGAAAACCGTTGCATGTTCTACCTTTGCTTCGGAGGCGTTCAACGCATAGATCATAAGCTCGAGCTCAGTCCCCGTGCACATTATATCGTCAAGCCTAGCAAGAACGAAGTGATGCGGATCTTGGAAGAGGAGAACGTCTTCATGAACTATCGCTGGCTCTCACATAGCTTAGTTATACTTGCTTTGGATTTTACTTGTAAACTCAACAAACACAACCAAGGTAAAGTAGAAAAGAGGAAGAGGAAAGCACAACAAAAGAAAATAAAAGTAAAGAAACGAACATAAATAAAAGTTTACCTTTATTGCTTGAAACAATGAAAGAAAGGAGGAGGGTACATCGGTGTCACTCTCAACATATGCCTCTCTCTCTTACTTACATGAATCATCATCTAACCTAAGCTACATACATGTTACATAAAAGTAAAAACTAAACTACAAAATGGAAAAACTAGTCTAAAATCCTAACTCTGCATTGGCGTCCATTTTAGCACAAAGCATGGCCTTTTATAGGCAGAAAAAACTAGTATACAGGATCCCGGGGAGGTCGGGGGAGCAAACGCTCCCCTAACTCCCAACAAAGCCGCGGAAACGCGGCTTGGGCCGCGTTTCCGCGGCCAGGGTGTGGCCAGATGGCCACACCCTGTTGGTGGGTCTCTCTGGGAGTTTCTTCTGTATTTATCTTTAAGTGGTTTCTTCGTTGGAGTCCTGGATTCTGACGAAATGGCCTTTGATTTTTGGCTTTAACTGATTGATTCTGAGAGGATTCTTCTCAACCGATTTTCAACCTCTTGATTTTGCCCTAATTTCTTGAGTGCGAATTAATTCTGATTTAATTCAGAATTTTGGTGGGCTTTGGGCTCATTTCTCTCATCTCCTTAAAGATTCAGGCTGCAAATAAATTAAACAATTAATTAGAACAATGCAGGCTTTTATTCTATAATAAGTATGGAAATATGATATTAAATATGCAACATTAGCGACCAATCAGTTGTGCACAGAATAATAACAAGATAATCTGCAGTCATAAGAGAACTAAATAACATAATAAACAGCTGAACTAAAGGATAACTGAATAACAACATATATGAAGATATAAGTCAACAATCACAACTGTAAATAAGCAACTGATATCTGAATGTGTAACCTAGCATATGTCACTTGTCTGATTGGTTATTATTAACCTAACTAATATAGTACTTAGCTGTGTCCCATGCCACAGCCGTTTTCCCACATATCAAACAAAGTTATCGTTGTTGTAACTGCCTGCCAATGTAGTGCATGTGTTTTGGAAGAGTACCGTGCATGCCCGGTACCACAGTCTAACACCCCTGGCGCTGAACCAGGACAAGCCGCAAGGCTCTGACAACTGAAGACCACAGCCCCACACGAGAAGACAACTAGTGTGGCACCGAAATCCGGGCATAGCCCTGGCAACTGACAACTGAATAGGTAGGCGTAGTACTACCTTGGTTCCCCATGGTTGGAACCCACAACTCGGTACCATAAGAAGTCCTTCCAAATACACGACATGCATCATCTGGCAATTACCCTGTTTCCCGGGTTATGGTGTCTTTTATTAATAAGCAATCAATGAGTTATTATGTAATAGTAATTAATATCTCCAACAACTGCTGATGTCAATACTAGCTGATATTCTGACAACTAATATCTGACATCTGAAATAGAATACTAGAGATATAGTTACAAACACAATAGTGTCACAAACAACTAGTAACTGATACAGATATCTACCAACTCTCATAAACTCTGAACACATAATATGATCACCAACAAATAATCTCACAAATAACTGATAAACTGATAACTGCTATCTGATAACTCTGAAGTACAAGATCACCAATATTGAATAGATCGCTATCATAATAGCTCAATCTATATTAATCAAAGTAATCAATAACTAAATATGAAGCACATGGTATATCCTCGAGATCAAAAAGTCAAACACATATCAAAATCATAACGAAGTAAGGGAATCATCCTCCAACAACATATGGTCTAGAATATCTACTCCTGATACTCAACATCAACAAAAATCATCTAAATAAATCCCAATACTCACAATTGTAAATTCAACTACGTCAAACCTATCTTGATGAGTAAAAGATCCAATATAAAGAATGTAAATTCTAGATTAACACTAACTCAAGATCAATCTAAATCACAGTCCGACTTTCCTCACAATTAACTCTGAATCCAGAAAAATAAACAACTAGTAAGAACTAACAAGAATACTAATATCCTGGTGATAAAACATCAAGTCCAGAAATATCTAACATCAAATCACATCAGATCCATTATTTGTGGTATGTCTAAACCATCTTATAATGATATAGAAACGTCATATCTACTTGTCTACAATATCCAAAAGTGTTCCGGTCAGAAATAATCACCAAGTTGATGAATGTCAAATCTGATAATTAATACACATAAAATCTACTATTATTCTCAAATACAAACTATATCAACCTTAAGATCGAGCCGGATCAAGTCAAAGTCTAAGGTAAGATACCCACACATCAGGTTGCAATCCGACAAATATCAGTCAAATCTAAATACTGATCAATATCCAATATAAATAGCATAAATCCCAGATCAAGCCAAATTCCAACTAAGTCCATATACTGATCCAAGCATCAAGTAATCCAATCTCTAGTAAAAGTAACATCATAACAAGTCCGTCATCAATACCCGAATGAACCATCACCTATGTTATTACCAAATGAAAGAATAACAAGTCTGAGAAGTTCTCCACATGAAATATGTCATCTGTCCTCAAATATGATCTGGGCCAACTAACCAGTGGATCGAATGAGTCACTGTCTAAGGTATATCAAAACTAGGCCTAAGCCAACAATGATAAATTGCCAACATATGAAATAACACTGATATAAGCCGATATCAACTGCGTAATTAAAGTGAACAACTATAGATGTCTCATGAAGTGGCATAAGTAATCAAACTGGTAAAATATAATAGAAAGTCACATGAAATGATAAGAGCAACATGTAAGGCATACCGACAACGTTAAATAAGGAAATGCTCAAGAACGAACACTCACATGAAATGACGCGGTTTCAGAATCGAATCGCCGTCTGGTCCTCACTGCACCAACCGGTACTGATCTACGGATCATCCCATGGATCGGTCTTCAAATTGCCTATGCATCGGGTCCACAACGAGCACGAATCCGGATAGGGTCCGGGTCTCCAGCAACGGTCCGAATCTCACCAAACAAATCCTAAATGTTGTAGCACGCAACCAACACATACAAATAAATTTAAATGCACTTAACACACTCCCGAGCACACCGACACATACATGTACACCCGCATATATACGTATTCAAGTATACACATACACCAACACACATGCATACTGACACACGTATACGTACGTATATACATATATATACTTAATTATGTAATACACGCACATCCACCACACACACTCACGCATATATATATATATATATATATATATATATATATATATATATATATATATATATATATATATATAATATATATATATATATATAACCCCATTTAAATACACACACATATCCCACAAATCTACATCCAAACCCACACATGCATGCACAGCTCACACTAACACACAAGACACATGGTGTGAGAGAGAGATAAAAAGAGAGATGGAGAGAGGGGGACTCACGCGTGCGTGCATCCAACAGCATTCACATCCACATAAATATACAAACCTAATGAAATTCATACACATAATATACACACAATAATTCTCATGAAATAGTATATTACCAGAGAGATAAAAGGAGGGAGTAGAGGCTCACCCATGGCCGTGGGCTCATGGCGGCAGCAATCAGCAGAAACAGATGCCGCGGAGGCTCACGGGGATCACCGAAGTTCCCACGAAGAGAAATCGAGCTTCCGGAGAAGTCGACGGCTCGTCGGAGATCGCTGGAGAGAGGGGAAAGGGGTGCGGCTGCTGCTGGAGTGCTGTGCTGCCGCTGCGGGTGTGCGCGCGTCAGGGAAGAGGCAGGGGCTGTTGGATGCGGCAGTGCAAAGGAGGAGGCCGGCCTGGTGATGCCTTGGGGCTTGGTGCTGCCTGCGGATCAAGGGGGTGCTGTTACTGTGCTGGATCTACAGGGGCGGCCTGCAGTTGCTGCTGGCGACCTGGAGGGGTCTGTGCGGCAAGGCCTGGAGGAGGCCGGCCAATGGGGGCTGTTGCTCGGGGCTGCTGTGCGCGCCATGGGGGATGACCTGCAGGCACAGATCAGAGGGGGAGGAGGCCGGCTGCTGCCATCTGCTAGTAGTGCGCTGTTGGAGAGGGCTGGGCGGCCTGCTGCTGGAGCGAAGGGCAGGGAAGATGGGGGGTGCCATGGCCAGGTGCTGCCGGAGGGGAGCTCGGCCAAGAGGGGGCTGTTCCGGGTGGTGGGTGCGTGGTTGTTGATGGGGCTACGGCAGGGCTATGGAGAAGGAGGTGGCCTGGTGATGGCCGTGGGTGGAAGCCGGTGGTGGTGGGGGTTATCGGCCAATGGTGGTTGCGGCTGGATTGGGAGAGAGAAGATGATTAGATTAGGGCTGGGATTAGATTTAGTTTTAGAATTAGCATTATATAGGGAGTTTAAGATAGTGGGTTTTGGGTTTCGGGTATAAGATCCAATGGTAAATGGGTATTGGGTGTTCGGGTTTGAAATGGGTATAGGTATATGATAACGGGTATTGGGTATGGGATAAAAGAGTAATGGGTTTAGGATCAAGGGAAGGAAAAGGAATAATACTACTACTAATCACAAACATAATAATAATAAAACAAAATAATAACAATAAGAATAGTAATAACAACAATAATAATATTAATTAGTAATAACCATAGTAATAAATACTAATAATAATTAAAATGCTCATAACGATATACTAATAATAATAGTTAACAAACATTAATACTGATACATCATAATAATAACAATAATGTTATTAATAATAATAACTCTAATAATAATAATAATATTAAAAAATAATTAATAATGAAATGATAATTGAAATATCCACTACCAATAATATTAATCAATAATAGTAATAACAATGATAGAATTAATAGTAATATGTAATTTAAAATATTCATAAGAAATATTGGCAATTTATATATAAGGCCAAATAACTATTTACCATCTTAAAATAATTTGCATATTTAATATAATAAGAATCACAAGAGTAAGTAATAAATTGAGTTAATAAAATGATTAGTAAATCAAAATAAATACTTTAGAAAAATGAAAATACAGTATTTCTAACTAGGGATATTACATTCTACCCACCTTATAAAAATTTCGTCCCCGAAATTCAATAGGGCAAGGAATGGTAAAAAAATCCCAAAATCAAAGGAGAAGACAAACAAAACAAGCTTCACGACGCTTCTCGGCACATCATAAATCCACCACGCTTCCGCTGTGCTACTCTGATGCGTGCTACCGGCTTCAGCAAAGAGTAACCAATCTCAAGAGACAAGGTCAAGGCATAGAATCGAGAAGGAGAAAGAGAGGCAAGATGAAAATCCGGATCACTCTAAAAGAAGAGTAGAGATCAAGGATATCAAAAGATCAAAGATAAAGATTTTCAAAAGAAGGACGGCCAATTCCAAATGGACTGAATATCATAATGGATAGTATATGTATATTGCAGTGTAACTATAGCTTGTTTTCAAGTTACCGGTAAGAACTAGATCTATCTTGCGAAACAAAAGTCAAAAATCAAGATCGCAAGTCGAAAATCTGGCTCTGATACCAAGAAAACCCTGTCACGCCCCGCTTCCCAAAATACGCTGGAGCGGAGACGCGACACGAGTCGGCGACGCATATACGCCAGGAAAATACCTTACGTATACGCGCTAAGCCTTAAATAACCCGAAACAAGCTATAAATCTAACTGTAATAAATCATGATTACTGCAATATCACATATAGGCATCCACGCATGATATCATATGAATAAAGACTGGAATAATAACTGAATCTGATATAATGAGAATCAGAAAATAATATAAAGTCTAGAAAGATAAGAATACCGGAATTGAATAGGGAGAAGCTCCAGCTATTCGCGAAGCGTACAGTCTCATCAAACACCAGCACAATAGAAACAAAGCGTCCAATATCTGGACGTGCGAATCTAGGGTCGTCAGAAAGCGACCTGGTGAGTGTGTGTGTAAAGGGAAAAGCTCGTGCATATAAAAGTTGAGCACAGAATAATAACAAGATAATCTGCAGTCATAAGATAACTAAATAACATGATAAACAGCTGAACTAAAGGATAACTGAATAACAACATGTATGAAGATATAAGTCAACTATCACAACTGTAAATAAGCAACTAATATCTGAATGTGTAACCTAACATATGTCACTAGTCTGATTGGTTATTATTAACTTAACTAATGTAGTACTTAGCTGTGTCCCATACCACAGCCATTTTTTCACATATCAAACAAAGTTATCGTTGTTGTAACTGCCTGCCAATGTAGTGCGTGTGTTTTGGAAGAGTACTGTGCATGCCCGGTACCACGGTCTAACACCCCTGGCGCTGAACCAGGACAAGCCGCAAGGCTCTGACAACTGAAGACCACAGCCCCACACGAAAAGACAACTAGTGTGGCGCCGTAATCTGGGCATAGCCCTGACAACTGACAACTGAATAGGTAGCCAGTTCTACCTTGGTTCCCCATGGTTGGAACCCACAACTCGGTACCATAAGAAGTCCTTCCAAAACACACGACATGCATCATCAGGCAATTATCCCTGTTTCCGGGTTATGGTGTCTTTTATTAATAAGCAATCAATGAGTTAATATGTAATAGTAACTGATATCTCCAACAACTGCTGATGTCAATACTAGCTGATATTCTGACAACTGACAATTGATATCTGACAACTGAGTATCTGACAACTAATATCTGACATCTGAAATAGAATACTGGAGATATAGTTACAAACACAACAGTGTCACAAACAACTAGTAACTGATACAGATATCTACCAACTCTCATAAACTCTGAACACATAATATGATCACCAATAAATAATCTCACAAATAACTGATAAACTGATAGCTGCTATCTGATAACTCTGAAGTACAAGATCACCGATATTGAATAGATCGCTATCACAATAGCTCAATCTATATTAATCAAAGTAATCAATAACTAAATATGAAGCACATGGTATATCCTCGAGATCAACAAGTCAAACACATATCGAAATCATAACGAAGTAAGGGAATCATCCTCCAACAACATATGGTCTAGAATAGCTACTCCTGATACTCAACATCAACAAAATATCATCTAAATAAATCCCAATACTCACAACTGTAAATTCAACTACGTCAAACCTATCTTGATGAGTTGAAGATCCAATATAAAGAATGTAAATTCTAGATTAACACTAACTCAAGATCAATCCAAATCACGGTCCAGCTTTCCTCGCAACTAACTCCGAATCCAGAATAATAAACAACTAGTAAGAACTAACAAGAATACTAATATCCTTGTGATAAAACATCAAGTCCAGAAATGTCTAACATCAAATCACATCAGATCCATTATTTGTGGTATGTCTAAACCATCTCATAATGATATAGAAACGTCATATCTACTTGTCTACAATATCCAAAAGTCTTCCGGTCGGAAATAATCACCAAATTGATGAATGTCAAATCTGATAATTAATACACATAAAATCTACTATTATTCTTAAATAGAAACTATATCAACCTCAAGATCAAGCCGGATCAAGTCATAGTCTAAGGTAAAATACCCACACATCAGGTTGCAATCCGACAAATATCAGTCACATCTAAATACTGATCAATATCCAATGTAAATGCATAAATCCCAGATCAAGCCAAATTTCAACTAAGTCCATATACTGATCCAAGCATCAAGTAATCCAATCTCTTAATAAAGTAACATCATAACAAGTCCGTCATCAATACCCGAATGAACCATCACCTAAGTTATTACCAAATGAAAGAATAACAAGTCTGAGAAGTGCTCCACATGAAATATGTCATCTGTCCTCAAATATGATCTGGGCCAACTAACCAATGGATCAAATGAGTCACTGTCTAAGGTATATCAAAACTAGGCCTAAGCCAATAATGATAAATTACCAACATATGAAATAACATTGATATAAGCTGATATTAACTGCGTAATTAAAGTGAACAACTATAGATGTCTCATGAAGTGGCATAAGTGATCAAACTGGTAAAATGTAATAGAAAGTCACATGAAATGATAAGAGCAACATGTAAGGCATACCGACAACGTTAATTAAGGAAATGCACAAGAACGAAAACTCACATGAAATGACGCGGTTTCGGAACTGAATCGCCGTCTGGTCCTCACTGCACGAACCGGTACTAATCTACGGATCATCCCATGGATCGGTCTTCAAATTGCCTATGCATCAGGTCCACAACGAGCACGAATTCGGATCGGGTCCGGGTCTCCAGCAACGGTCCGAATCTCACCAAACAAATCCTAAATGCTTTAGCACGCAACCAACACATACAAATAAATATAAATGCATGCTTAACACACTCCCGAGCACACCGACACATACATGTACACCCGCATATATACGTATTCAAGTATACACATACACCAACACACATGCATACTGACACACGTATACGTACGTATATACATATATATAGTTAATTATGTAATACACGCACATCCACCACACACACTCACGCATATATATATAGATATATACATACCCCATTTAAATTCACACACATATCCCACAGATCTACATCCAAACTCACACATGCATGCACAGCTCACACTAACACACAAGACACATGGTGTGAGAGAGATAAAAAGAGAGATGGAGAGAGGGGACTCACGCATGTGTGCATCCAACAGCATTCACATCCACATAAATATACAAACCTAATGAAATTCATACACATAATATACACACAATAATTCTCAAGAAATAGGATATTACCAGAGAGATAAAAGGAGGGAGTAGAGGCTCACCTATGGCCATGGGCTTACGGCGGCAGTAATCAGCAGAAACAGATGCCGCGGAGGCTCACGGGGATCACCGAAGTTCCCGCGGAGAGAAATCAAGCTTCCGGAGAAGTCGACGGCTCGTCGGAGATCGCCGGAGAGAGGGGAAAAGGGGTGCGGCTGCTGCTGGAGTGATGTGCTGCCGCTGCGGGTGTGCGCGCGTCAGGGAAGAGGCAGGGGCTGTTGGATGCGGCAGTGCAAAGGAGGAGGCCGGCCTGGTGTTGCCTTGGGGCTTGGTGCTGCCTGCGGATCAAGGGGGTGCTGTTGCTGCGCTGGATCTACAGGGGCAGCCTGCAGTTGCTGCTGGCGGCCTAGAGGGGTCTGTGCGCAAGGCCTGGAGAAGGCCGGCCAATGGGGGCTGTTGCTCGGGGCTGATGTGCGCGCCATGGGGGATGACCTGCAGGCGCAGATCAGATGGGGAGGAGGTCGGCTGCTGCCATCTGCTATTGGTGCGCTGTTGGAGAGGGTTGGGCGGCCTGCTGCTGGAGCGAAGGGCAGGGAAGATGGGGGGTGCCATGGCCAGGTGCTGCCGGAGGGGAGCTCGGCTAAGAGGGGGCTGTTCCGGGTGGTGGGTACGTGGTTGTTGATGGGGCTGCGGCAGGGCTATGGAGAAGGAGGCGGCCTGGTGATGGCCGTGGGTGGAAGCCGGTGGTGGCGGGGGTTGTCGGCCAATGGTGATTGCGGCTGGATTGGGAGAGAGAAAATGATTAGATTAGGGTTGGGATTAGATTTAGGTTTAGATTTAGCATTATATAGGGAGTTTAAGATAGTGGGTTTTGGGTTTCGGGTATAAAATCCAATGGTAAATGGGTATTGGGTGTTCGGGTTTGAAATGGGTATAGGTATATGATAACGGGTATTGGGTATGGATAAAAGTGTAATGGGTATAGGATCAAGGGGAAGGAAAAGGAATACTACTACTACTAATAACAAACATAATAATAATAAAACAAAATAATAACAATAAGAATAGTAATAACAACAATAATAATATTAATTAGTAATAACCATAGTAATAAATACTAATAATAATTAAAATGCTCATAACCATATACTAATAATAATAGTTAACAAACATTAATACTGATGCATCATAATAATAACAATAATGTTATTAATAATAATAACTCTAATAATAATAATATTAAAAATAATTAATAATGAAATGATATTTGAAATATCCACTACCAATAATATTAATCAATAATAGTAATAACAATGATAAAAATAATAGTAATATGTAATTTAAAATATTCATAAGAAATATTGGCAATTTATATATATATAAGGCCAAATAACTATTTACCATCTTAAAATAATTTGCATATTTAATATAATAAGAATCACAAGAGTAAGTAATAAATTGAGTTAATAAAATAATTAGTAAATCAAAATAAATACTTTAGAAAAATAAAAATACAGTATTTCTAACTAGGGATATTACAGGGCAGGTGGCAAGAGACAGCATGGTAAATGTTGGCACATCAAGTGAAAGCATTTCAAGAAATACAGGACAACAATACTGAAATAAGAGATCAGTACGAATACCGGAAAACCATGCAGTCTCAGGAAAACAATATAAGCAAGATTTCAAAATCTTCACAACCAATAATAGAAGAATAGATAAACTAAAAAGCAGGTAATTAGCAAGCAAATGAACATCCAGGCGGAGCTAAGCAATGCTGTGGGCAAGATCAGCGAATAAAGTTTTATCACCAAAGTGCTGGTGGAACATAGAAATGACTCGGCTTATGATACGAGTCTAAAGTCCGGCAGAGTTCCGCCTAGGCGTGTTTAGTGATAAAATGCTGAGCGCTAAGCTGCCTTTCCTGGCGTAGTTAGAAGTCCAGAGGACTTTAATAAACCTCAGAGAGGTTAAGCCTGGAGGCCGAGCAAGAAGGTGTATAGCTAGACCGTGTCTGGCGAGACTCCATAATTAAGCTCAGCTCGCAGACATACGGTATAACTATTAAAACCCAGGGGTTTGAGCAAAGCGGGAGTGTAGTAAACCGTGCTTGACGAGGTGTCCAATAGGCTAATTACACAGTCACACAGCTTAGCTAGGCTTCTATTGAAGCTAGGAAACCCAGAGGTTTTAGCTCAAAAGCTGATACCGCAGAGCGGTTAAGCCCGAAGGCTGTAGAGTACGTGCACAAGCGTTAGTACCGTACATGCACAAGAATAATGTCATCTACACTATTACAAGTATTATAGTACATCAGTTCGATTACAAGTCATGACATGTTCACAGAATTCAACACACCCACACCCGTCCAATCACACCGGACTGATACAAAATACAACACAATACAAAATCCACTACAAGCCGAATAATACGAGGAAAACCACTCGCCTAAAATGTGAAAAATACCGTAAAATTCTTGATCTCTGAAATCCAGGTAACCAACGTGTGAACGCGTTCAAATAATAGAAAATATAATATATATATATATATATAGAGAGGGGAGATTGAGGAATCAAGGGAAAGAGAACATGGGGATCGTAAACGCGGGAGTTGCGTTACATGAAAGTCGTAAACGCGAATGTCACGTTACTCAGATGTAAAGCTTCATGTTACAAAAGCTAAAACCTGAATATCGTGTTTACAAGCTAAGAGAGACTTGGATGCAAGATGAGTTTCGCGTTGAGTAGTCAACGTACACGAGAGAAAGAGAAAGAATATGCAAAGAGAGAGAGCATACGAGAGAGAAATGAAGAGATAAGGAGAAGGCGCGTAAGAGATTAAGAGAGAGAGAGTGAGTGAGAAAACAAGGGGGAGAGAGTGTGAGATAGAGAGAATGTAGCAGAGAGAAAGGGAAAGAACAAGGAAGAAAAGAAAGAAGAAAGAAGGAAGGAAAGAAGAACAAGGAAAAAGGAAAGAAGGGAAGGAAGAAAAGAGGAGGAGAAGAGGGATGGCCGGCTATGGCTTGGGGCCAGCCAGGTGGCGGCTCCGGCGGCCAGGGGTTGCCGGTGGCCAGGGGCCATTGGCCATGGGCGGCAGCCTATGCCCAAGGCAAAAAGAGTGGTGCGACTCTAGTTGAAAAGGAAAATTTTGTGCCGTTCTGGAAAGCGAGAATTGACTAGAATAAGAGAGCTTGCTGAGGAGTGCTTGGTGAAGTTGGTGGCGGACGTAGTGGTGTGCACAATGGTGGAGGTGGTGGAGATAGTGAGAATGGATTGTTTGGTGATGAAGAAGGAGGTTGATGATGGTATTGTTTTAGGAAATATGGAGAGAGTTAGGTAGCTTATTGGAAAGGGAGAGAGGGAGGAGATGGTGGTGAGGCTCGCCAGCCATGGGCTGGCCACGGGGGTGAGGTCTTGCTAGTGTTGCCGTTGGTTGAAGGAAAAAGAAGGAGAAGGAAAGAAAATGAAAAGGGGGGAGAGAGAAACCGATATGCTTATATATATATATATATATATATATATATATATATATATATATATATATATATATATATATATATATATATATATATATTTATATATATATATATATATATATATAGGAGTTGGGGCATAATAATTGAGATCTGCGTCTCCCTATGAATGAGACCCATATCTCATTCAATACAAACCCGCGTCTGGCTTGATTAGAGCCCAGACGCGAGGCTCAGGTTCCCGTCTCAGATGCTGGAGCTCCGCCTTTGCAGAGGTGAGAGAAAGAGTGGAAGATGTAACAGATGGTGATTTTGATTGATTAAGAAAGGAATTAAATGAGGGGGATCTCTGCGTCTCATAAACTAGACCTTCGTCTGGTTGAGTTGAGCTCAGTCGCGGGATTGAGGTCCGCGTCTGGGACAAGCTGTATACTCATCATAAATGAGGAGAGAGAAAAGCGGTTGGGATATTTATTGTGTGGTGGAGAAATTTTGGGAAAAAATTGAGGGAAAAGAAAGGAAAAGAAAAGGAAGGGGAATTTTATGAGTGGAAGAGAAAAATCAGAAAATAAAAAATAAAAGGAAAATATCTAGATAAAATTTCAAAAATCTGGAAAAACTATGAAAACTTCGAAAACGCCTAGAAAATAAATTAACTCGGAATGATTCTAAAAAATTCAAAAAAAAAGAAAATATTATATTAAGACATATGATGAAATCAGATTTTTGAAATTCAATCTCATTCTCAAAATAAAAATCCTAAAATTTATCAGCAATACCGGTCGACACCAAATCCGGTAAAATTCAGAAAAATCTTCAAAAATGTAATTAGATAGAAAATGTGATTTTAAGAAATAAAGTGGAAGTAGTTTCTAGAAATTTACTCTAGTTGTAAACTAAAAATTCGTGAATCAATCAGCGACACTGGTTTTGAAGATTTACAATTTAATTCGGAAAAATTTCAGAAAATTATAAAAAATTTAAAATATTAGAAAACGATGTTTGAAATTGAAATCGGTCAAATCTGATTACCAAAAAAGTCAAATCAATCAACATACTAGGATCAGTTCCTGGTTCAGACTCGGGCTGATTATGAACCAGGAATTCAAATCCAAATACCAAATGATGATATAAATAACCATAAAACAAAATAAATACGAAGAAAATTTGCAAGAATATGATCAGAAAATCACAAATACGTATCCGAGTACGTATTCCAGGAATTGAGTGCTACAGGTAGTATGACATGTAAGACATAGTCGATGATTAGGAATCGCCAGTCCCTTAGTTCGAAGTTTGTCATGGTTGTATGAACTTCGCTAACATCTAAACTGTACTTTAGACAGAAGAGATGATGAGTAGTGACCGTAGGATGATAAGTGGTGTCTGCTGGTAAGGCCAATGTAGCCACGAGCACAGCTAAAGCATCTGCCCTTATATTCAGGAGGCAAGACACATTGCCAATGTAGAAGTCGTCAAATGAGTCAGCCAATTTAATGGTTGCATGGTGATAAGGTATTAGGTCTTCATGACGGGCCTCATACACTTCTTTGACTAGATTGATAATCAATTTGGAGTCGCCATAAGCTTTAAGGTACTGTATCCCATTTGTTGAGCTAGTTGGAGGCCAATGAGTAAAGCATTGTATTCAGCTACAATATTAGAGCAGGGCTTTTTTAATAAGAACACACGAGGAAGAACATGATTCTCGGGAGAGATGAATACTATCCCCACTCCGGCAATGATTTTACTTGTAGGGCCTGTTCTTGATGCACTGTCAAATAATATCTGCCATACATCATCTTCTGAGATCATTTTAGTTTCGATAACCTCGTCAGGGATGTTCCTATGTAATTTCAAAATTTTCAAAACTGGATGGGCTGCCATAAAATCTTCAAGAGCTTGACCTTTGACTGCCTTTTTGGGGACAAAAGTAATATCGTATTGGGACAGCAGAATGGCCCAATTAGCCAGCCTAGTTTTCAAGGACCCTGGTCTCATCATGAGAATGCGCAGGGAATTGACTCTTGAAAAGACTTGTATGATTTGGCCAATCAAATAATGTCATATCTTCTAGACAGTGAAAACGTAACCTGCACAAAAATACAAAAGTTTAAAATGGTGCAAGATTCTCAATGCTATCGCTATAGTAAGTGACTATGCGGATCATGATTTACAAGGAGGGATGTGCGATGGAAGTGTTTGGTAAGTTCTTTTAATGTTTATAAAACTGGTAAACAGTGGAGAAGATTGTGCTTATTATGGTTTTGAAAAGAAAAAAAAATTAAGTTAAAGTAAAGAAGAATAAAGAGAGATGTGTTTCTAACCTAATAAGTAAAGAAAGAAAGCACTCAAATAAATGCTTCCTTAACTCCTTCAAGCTTTCTTACCTTGGATCTGTTGCAACTATTTACCATGGTTTGAAAGCGATCAAAGCATGGCATATAGGATCTTCCTCATTCCCATTCTAAACTATAAAATATAGATGTGAGCTTAAACTAATTTAGAAGTGGCTATCCATCACTATAAGCCATCAATGACACTTGCAAGGGCAAGGCAGTTTTGAGTCTATAAGATTCATTTGGATTACAAGCACCTCAGAGTTAAGTAGAAGAAAAACAGAAATGAAGAACAAAAATATAACTTCAGATTCAATAAAATAAAAATGAAAGAAAAGAAAATTATTTACACCACTGTCATTCTCAGTATAAGCTACATTCTTATTCTTTCATGAAACTCTTCTCTCTTCTAAGTTACATAAATAAATCTAAAAATTACTTATAGAAAAAAACAAAACTCTAAACTAAACTAAAGTAAAAACCTAGACTAAAATCTTTCTTTACTCAGTGGTTCCCCTTTACCTTCTGAAGTGGTGGTATTTATAGGTTGAAATAGAAAAGGGAGAGCATGCTTGAAGATGAGACCAAATCACTGGCCCAACAAAAAATATCTTCTGATAAAGTTGGACATATGGAAAAAATCACTTTCCTAGCAAAAAGATCTTCTGATAATATCTCTTTTGGATCTCTGGATTTTGACAATATCCCTTTGATTCTTCAAGCTAACCAAATTGATTCTTCTAAACCTGATATTAACTGTATTTATTTAGTTTATCTTTAGTTAACCAAATATATCTAATTAAATCAGAATTTAACTGTATTTTATTTGGTCTTCTTTTCTCTTCCTTCATTAAGACAAACCTACAAAATATGACATTAAGACAAACTTGTAAAATATAGATGGATTTATTATAGGATAAATGTGGAATGTAATAAAAATAATGCAAAATACGTGTATGGTCAAACCCCTACACCTATCTTTTGCTCATCTTCAAGCAAAATAAGAATTTATAAGACCACTTTCGCAGGTCATGGGACTACATTGAGCATGTGCAGTAAGCCTTTAAATATCTAGGTATCCCTAGAGGAGGAGGAGTAGTTTTCTGAGGGTTTTAAATGGATTACACCCACAAAATTCATAATAAAAAAGAGAAATAAAGTGTTAATATTTTGAAAACACATTTTCAAGGGACGAGAAAATATTTAAAGTATTATTGTAAAAATTCAAGTACTATTAGTCATAGGAACACCAAAGTATTCATTCCTAAACTTAATTTCTATTCAAAAATTTGTTATCAATTAAGGTAAGGAGTCAAACTGTATTTCTCATTTAGTCTATTATTTTATCCCAAGTCATTTGCACCTTTATGACAGTGAAATTTTGACTCAAGGTTCTTCAACTTTAACTTTTATGTCTTATTTTTCATATTTTTGGTGGTATTATCCCTCAGTTCTACTAGGCTTTCTAATCTGCCCATGTAACGAGTCTTTAGTCGGTGACTCCCAAACCGGACGGTCTTAAGGCACTGAGTGAGAAAACACCCCAAGGACTTAAGGACTCGAGCAAACAAGGCCACAAAACTAAGAGTTTTTATTTATAAGATAGACCATTTTTTTGCATGAATACTTATGTTTTATAACACAAATACCTAACTTAATCAGTTTGATATATATATTATATATATATATATTTCTTTTTCTTTCTCTTTTTTTATAAGGCATGAGAATCTTTGTTTTTGAACCCTAAATGTGTAAGTGTATAAAGTATGCATATTTCATAAAGATAAAAATCAAGACTAAATTACTTTTTCAATTTTTCTTTCTAACCCTATAAATCAAACAAATAATCTTATTTTGCCCAAATAAAAGAAATCCTAATTATGATTCTCCTATTCCTTAAAATTAACTTAATTTCTAAAAAATAGGTCAAAATATTGTTTCCCTTTTCAAAAAAAATTTAGAAGCAAAGAAAATATTAATGTTTTTAATAAAAAAAATCTATGTTATGTTATAACCATCCCCCACGCTTATCTCATGTATTGTCCTCAATGTATGAATGAATGCATAAATGCATGAAATAGATGAAAGGGAAGGAAAATGTTATCTCAAGGTGGTGATCGAATTGGGCCAAGCATTGCTACTCAATCAAGATAATGTGATAGTTCATGGAACCGACCTTTATTGACCTCTTTCCTATTTACATATTTACAATCCCCAATACGAATAGGATCATGCAAGATCCTATCATGAAAATTAGTCCCTTTTCTTGATCAATCTTGAAAATCATCACTGAGTCATTATGGTCTATACCTATATCCAACAAAAGAATGTGACTTGGTGGAATGGTTGACCTGGGCTCAAGAATGATAGGTTCGGGAACTATTACTAACTCGAAAAAAATCAAGTGTAGATTCGAGAGTCGATATTGGATCCAAAATTGGTGATTCAATTTTTAGATCTATGGGTACGGGAATAAATGTTGGCTCAAAAAATTGGTCCAAATTGAATAAGGAACCAGAGTCAACATAGATTCGAAGATGGGAACTGAATCACAAGTTTGGGAATCGGGGTTACATTCACATTCATGTTCAATCCCATTAAATGAAAAACTTGTCAATTTGTCCAAGGTTTGGAATTGGTCAAGTTCAAGTTTGTGAGATGAAATTAAATCTTAGTTAAAGTCTCCAAAACATCATGATTCTTTGTTCCTATCAATATGGCTAGGGCAATCTGAATGGTCAAAAATATGTTAGGTAGAGTTTCCTCATTTTCTTCTTTCACTATGTTGATCAAATGACTTATTTGTGCTCTAGCTAATTGAGAGATTGGGAAAAATAATTTTCAGACTGAATCAGGTTTTAATACTCCTATCTAAGTCCGTAGGTTCTTCTTCTTATGGTAGGACTTGAAAAATAAAGTAAGGATCTTGGATTTGAAAGCCTTGTGGGCATTGTGAGTCCATCATTTTCAATTTTTATTCTTGGGGCTCAATCATAGCTTCTATACTTTTAGTTACCTTAGATCTTTCTTCTATGAGTTGATTATGACTAGAAAAATTTGAAGCTGAATGTTGGAATGGTGGTTGACAATATGACTTGGGGGAGTTGTATCGCGATTGACTCGGTGAAGAGTGATAATAATTATTCAAATATTGTTCATAATACTAGAGTTGAAGATAATATTGATTTAGATAAGACCAATCTAGCACACATGGTTGATTAAAGTTATGTAGTGCCGGGTTGGTAATATCTGAGTCTAAAGAGGTCGATGTGACGTATGGATCACTATATGCATTGGAATAATTATAATTGTAATCCATATCACAAAGATGTCAAAAACAAAAACAAGCAAACAAACAAACAGTCAAAGAAAACTCTAACCTAAATTAGAGTAGACCTTAGACCTAGATGACTCCTAACTGGTTAGACTATCCACGGGGGGGTATATTGTAGAATATGACTACAAGTTAATAGGCCAGATCAGGGAAAGATTGGTGGGAGGTATTCGTGCTAAAAGCAACGGGACTAATTAAGCCAAACACCAGCCTTTGAGGTTTCACCTCTCAATCCCCGACTTATCCTCGACCATTGACACCGATTTGGCAAGAATTAAATTCTAATCAGCTTCCCCCTTAGGTCAGACTCCTATTAAGTTCGAGATGTCCCTAGAGCCAACTTCTACTTATGTTAGTTAGGTTTGGGTAAGTGAGTGAGGAGATTGCTTATGGGCTAAAGGAGGGTAATGACTTCCCAACTTATCTTGTTTATAGGACAAGCTCTTAATTCATTTTAGTGCAGTGTACAAGTATATAGCAAAAAAGTAACACTCAAGCAATATTTCATACAAGAATGAACCCTATATTAAATGCCATGCACACATATCTTGACTCCAGCACTCTTCAACATTAAATAGGAAATGTAATCAAATAGACACGTGCCTAAATGTGAAGTCTAAACTACTTTTGACATTTACAAACACCAAGTTTCTGTTAACTTAATTCAGTGTGTAGAGTAAGTTAAATAGGGAAATTAAATAATGCAGAATACTAAATTTTTTAATTCAAGCAGCTTGTAATCAAACTGAGTGAGTAGTTCACTCTGATTGCTGCACAAACACGATTTTGGCAGTATTTTCATGGCAATGCAGAGAGCAACTATGCTCTACTTTCTAGAATAGAGGCATAGTGCTATTATTTATATCTTTAGCTATTAGAATCCAGAAATGAGTACCTACACATCAGAACAGAGAAGAAAGTTAACCAATAAAGTAAATTCAAAATAGTTACTTACCATCCCTCCCCGGAAATGGCGCCAAAATTTGATTGAGTTAAAATTTGCAAAGAAAATACAGAATTTCAAAAGTGAAGAATAGACGTGCAAGATACTCAATTCTACTGCGATAGAAAGTGGCTATGCAGGTGATCGAGGGAAAACGCGCACAAAAAGTGTATGTTTTGAAATCAAGAATTTAAAGTGTGTGTGCTTTGGCTTCCTCAATACTTCCGTTATAGCATAGAGGCTAAAACTAGTCGAATCCACAAGGACGGGAGGCGATAGAAGCTTACACGGTATGTTCACGTGTATGTTAACGGTTCTTCAATATTTAAAAGAATGAAAAGAAAAGAAAAGAAAGAATAAAAAAAAGAAGTACGGTGAAACACAAAGAAGTGGGAATATAGAAAAGAATGTGTTTGTGATTTTTGGATATATTTCTAAAACAAAGTGAAAAAGAAAGAAAACTACTGCTACTAACTACTAATGACTCCACCAACATGCTAACCTCTTAGTGATAGTTGCCTCACATGTATCATTGGCCATCACTAGTCCTTGGTTCAAGAGCGATTCAAAGCATGACCCATATGTAACTCATCACAACCCAACTCAACAAACAAGTGCAAGCTACACTTAAACCATCAAAACTAAAAGTAAGCATGGAGTAAAGTAATGTTATCTTGTTAGTGGTTAGAAAGTTAAAGTGTTAGATCCATCATCATGAGCCATCAATGGCTCTTGCAAGAGCAAGGCCAAGTAGAGGCTATTAGATTCATGTGGATTATCAACTAAGAAGTTAGACTAGTTGGTGGTTAGTAGTTAATTGCCTTGAGGGAAAAGTTAGCTACACATGTAAAGGAGTTAGAGAGAAGAAAACATAGAGAGCTAAAGAGAGCACCTTTCATAGATTGTCACCTTCTATTACAAGCACTCTTGCATTCCAAGTATGTACCACTCTCTCTCCCTATTACAAGATCTACAAAATGAAAAATACAAGGGAGGAAGAAGAGCTAACCTAAACTAAACTATCCTAAACTACAATATGGAATGAAAACTACCCTATTCTCTATATATCCTCAACTCTGGAACCATAAGGGGTATTTATAGGCACCAGGGGAACGGGGGCCAGGGGCACAACCCTTGGCACGATGCCAGCCGCGTGTCGCGCGACGCTTCGAGCCGCGCGCTATCCTTTTTGTCTCATGTCAGTTTTTGTGCTCGGTTTCCGGTTTGCAGCCCCTGGTTTTATAGAATCAGCCTCCTAGGTCAATGGCTATCATAATAGGCCTTTAATCACCAATTAAATGATGATTTAGGGTCTTCTTTTTCATTGCACACCATGGACCTAGAATCAAGCAAGCAAAGCTTTATTAGCAGAATTTTATACCAAATAAATATGCGGATGTGATAAAAACTATGCAAAATTAGAGACTAATCACACCCCCACACTTATCTTTTTGCTCGTCCCTAGCAAAACAAAAGAAAGAAAATTATTACACCACTTTCGCAGGTGACGCGATTGCACTGAGCATGTGCAACAAACCGTTAAACCTCTAAGTTCCCCCTAGAGAAGGAGTTTTGTCTCCTGAGGGTTTTCAGCGGATTACACCCACAAAATCCATAAAAAAAGAAATCAAATGTTAGTATTTTGAAAACGCATTTTGAAATAGAGAAAAGTGTTGAAGTATTTTTTGTGAAAATATAAGTGATCCAACGTTATATGTTAACCAGAAATTGTTCTTTCTTAAACTAAGTCAAAATGCAGAAATTCTTATTATAAATTAAATGGAAGAATTTAAAATTGAATTGACTCTTTGATCTTTCATAAAGCTCTTAGAAAAATATGCACTTCGTGAACTGTGAAGATTTTTGGGATATCGACTCTAACTTTCATGCCATTTGTTTATATTATTATTTATATATAATTTTTTTTCTTCCCTTAGTTTTCTTAGGCTTTCTTATTTACTCGGGTAGTGAGCCTTTAGTCGGTGACTCCCAAACCAGATGATTTTAGGGCACCAAATGAGAAAACATCCCTCGGACTTAAGGACTCGAGTAAACAAGACCACAAAACTAAAGGGGATTATTTTATTTTTGTCCACCGTTTTAGGTATGAATAATCATGCTTCCTAAGGCATAATTGCCCAACTTCAATAAGTGATTTTTATTTATCATAATTTTTTTAATATATATTTTTTTATGGCATTTTTAGCCTTTGTTTCAATCCCAAAAATTGTGTAAGTGTGGAGTGTATAAATCTAAGGTAAAAAAAATCAGGATCAAATTATCTTTCCAATCGTACTTTCTTATACTAAAATTTAAACAAGATCTATTATTTTGATTCGGTTTAAAATTTCATAAATTTAGGTCTTCCTAATTCCTAAGATAATCTTAATTTTCTTAAAAATAAATCAAAACTATTTATCTTGTTTCAAAAATTTTTGTAAAAAGAAAAGAAAAGAGTTTTTATATTAAAGATTTTTTTTAAATTAAAAAGAAGTATAAAAGAAAGAAAATATAAAACTAACTATGTTAGTAAACCCTCCCCCACACTTACTCATGCATTGTCCTCGATGCATCGTGAATGTGTATATACATGAAACAAATGGGAAGAGAAGGAAAATTACCTCATGGTGGTGGTTTCGGTGGTGGTCTGACTGGGCCAAGCGTTACTACCCAATCAGGATAATGTGGATCTTGAAGGAACCCACTAGTGACCTCTCTAATACGACCTAATAAAAGAATGATTAATTGAATGGTCGTATTTAAAAATTTATCCCCATCTAATTTCTAATTTTCAAAAATAATTACTGAGCCATTTTTGTCAACATTCTTGTCCAACAATGAAGTGTGATTTTGAGAGATGATTAATTTGGACTCAAATGGAAAAAGAACAAAAACTGATACTGACTCGGGAAGTTGACTCAGATCAAGTCGAGAGTCAACAATGAGAGTCGAAATTGGTTCAAAAATAGGATCCAAGCCAAAGAATTGATGTTCACACACTATCCTCATTAATGAAGTATAATCATGAGAGATTGGTGATTCCATTTCACGGTGTACTGGTACAGGATTCAATGTTGACTCCGGAATAGAGAAAAAATCTGGTAAGGATACCGGAGTCATTATTGAATCAAAAAGTGAAATGGAATGACCAACTTGAGGTTCAGGATCATTTTCAAGCTCATGTTCAATTTCGGAAAAAGGATAACATGCCAAAATGTCAAGGTGATTTTCAAGATTTTGGCCAAGTTCAAATGGATGTAATGAAATTGAATCTTGATTTTTGTCCACAGAAGGAATGTGAATGGGTGAAATGATCAAGTCAAGTTCAGGAATGATGGGAATCAAAACTGGCTCAAGAACGTCACTTATTTTAGGTAACACTACAGGAGTCGATATTGATTCAAGGAATGGACTCGAATCGCTAACTTGAAGCTCAGGTTAGCATTCATCTTCAATTTCAGGAAATGGATAACTTACCAAAGTATCAGGAATTGAATGTTGGTCAAGTTCAGGCTGGTATGATGAAATTGAAGCTGGATTTTCAAAATGGCAAGATTCTTGAGTCATATAAATATCTGATGGACATGGGAACTTATTCATATGTTGAATTATTCGCTCGGTCTCATGCACAAATTCAATAGTTTTTTCCCACAATGATTTTTCTTTGATTGGTTCTGGAAAAGAACTATATGAATGTTGGAAATTTTGTGGACATGATGAGGCCATATTGTTTTCAAATTATTTTTGGGCCTCTATCGCTTCTTCCAAAGTCCTTTGCAATGATGATTTTTCTTCAATTGGTGGTTCAGGAAAAGGAGGATATGAAGAAGAATCGGGGAATGGAAATGGTAGACAATGTGGTTGATAATTTGACTCGGGAGAGGTGAATCCTCATTGACTCCGTAAAGAGTTGAAATTATTTTGAAAATCTTGGTTATAGGATTGGAGATATGGGTCATATTGAGTCGGATAATCCCAACTCGGCATATATGGTTGGTCATGTTGTACATAGCCGGGTTGGAGTTATCCGAGTCAAATGAGATCGGAGTGAAATATGAATTTATATCATGATTGAAAGAATTATTGTTGTTAAAATCCATTTTACAATTTACAGAAAAGAAAAAACAAACAAACAAAAAAGAAAAGGAAAACAAGCCTATACTAGGGTTGACTTAGACCTAAACGACTCCTAACTAGTTAGACTGTCCATGGGGGATATATTGTTGGAAGCGGACCACAAGTTAATCGGCCAAGTAGGAGCAAGATCAGTAGGAGGTATTCGTGCCAGAGCAACATGCCTAATTATGCCAAACTACTGTTCTTTGAGGTTTCGCCTCTCAATCCCCAACCTTCGACACCGATTTGACAAGAGTCAACTTTTAATAACTTCCCCCTTAGGTCAATCTCCGAAATGAGTCCGACATGTCCCTAGGGGCCAACATCTAGCAAATTTTATTTAGGCTTGGGTTGTGTGAGTGAGGAGATGATTTTTGGGCTAAGGGAGGGTAATGACTTCCCCATCTTATGTTGTTTTTGGTTTTTCCCTTAATTTAAATTTGTGCAAGTGTGCAATATAGATAAGAATGAACATAAAAAGGCGAGTAAATCACTGAAGTGTTTTTCCTAACTATATGCAATGCAATATGTACACCTCCTATCAATATCACAACAACACAAGAATAAAATACAGTATATTGGAATGAAAATGGACACGTGCCTAGATGCAAATGTCTAAACCGTTTTAAAGCATCTAATTACCGTATTTTAGTTCTTAAAATTATTTACAGTGTACAAGTAATATAAATAAAAATTAGCAGCAGAGTATATGAATGTACAAGAAGTTACCCGACCACACAAGAGCAAGTGTGGACTTCTGCAATGCTAAAAATTTAACCTGCACACCAAAAAATAAAGAAGAAAAGTTAACAAAAACGTGAAATCAAACCGTTCCCATCCCCGGCAATGGCGCCAAAATATGATCGAGGAAAAATCGCGCACAAAAAGTGTATGTTTTGAAATCAAGATTTTAAAGTGTGTGTGATTTGGCTTCCTCGATACTTCTGTTATAGCATAGAGGCTAAAACGAGTCGAATCCACAAGGATGGGAGGCGATAGAAGCTTACACGGTATGTTCACGTGTATGTTAACGGTTCTTCCATGTTTGAAAGAATGAAAAGAAAGGAAAAGAAAGAATGAAAAAGAGAAGTACGGTGAAACATAGAAAAGAATGTGTTTGTGATTTTTGGATATATTTCTAAAACAAAGTGAAAAAGAAAGAAAACCCAGGGCTACTAACTACTAATGACTCCACTAATATGCTAACCTCTTAGTGATAGTTGCCTCACATGTATCATTGGCCATCACTAGTCCTTAGTTCAAGAGCGATTCAAAGCATGACCCATATGTAACTCATCACAACCTAACTCAACAAACAAGTGCAAGCTACACTTAAACCATCAAAACTAAAAGTAAGCATAGAGTAAAGTAATGTTAGCTTGTTAGTGGTTAGGAAGTTAGAGTGTTAGATCCATCATCATGAGCCATCAATGGCTCTTGCAAGAGCAAGGCCAAGTAGAGGCTATTAGATTCATGTGGATTATCAACTAAGAAGTTAGACTAGTTGATGGTTAGTAGTTAGTTGCGATGAGAGAAAAGTTAGCTACACATGTAAAAGGAGTTAGAGAGAAGAAAATATAGAGAGGTAAAGAGAGCACCTTTTATAAATTGTCACCTTCTATTATAAGCACTCCTGTATTCCAAGCATGTACCACTCTCTCTCCCTATTACAAGATCTACAAAATGGAAAATACAAGGGAGGAAGAAGAACTAACCAAAACTAAACAATCCTAAACTACAATATGGAATGAAAACTACCTTATTCTCTGTATATCCTCTGCTCTGGAACGCCAAGGGGTATTTTTAGGCACCAGGGGAACAGGGGCCAGGGGGACAACCCCTGGCTCGAAGCCAGCCGCGCGCCGCAGCTATGGCCACGTTTCAAAGTGGCTGCGCGCGCGGCGCTTTGAGCCGCGCGCTGTCCTTTTTGTCTCCTGTCAGTTTTTTGCCCGGTTTCTGGTTGCAGCCCTGGTTTTCATAGAATCAGCCTCCTAGGTCAATGGCTATCTTAATAGTCCTTTAATCACCAATTAAATGATGATTTAGGGTCTTCTTCTTCATTGCACACCATGGACCTAGAATCAAGCAAGCAAAGCTTTATTAGCAGAATTTTATACCAAATAAATATGCGAATGTGATAAAAACTATGCAAAATTAGAGACTAATCAGCAGGTCTTGATCCACAAGGAGGGACTTGCGATGGAAGCGTGTTGTAAGATTCTTTTACGTTCACTAAAAATGGTTAAAAATTCTTCTTTATTTTTTAGAAAAGAAAAGAAAAATGAAGTTATGTTAATTTGTGAAAGTGGTAGATAGGAGAAGATAGTGATTTTAGAAAATAAAAAACTAAGTTAAAGAAAGAAATAAAAAGAGTAAAGAAAATAGAGTTGGTGATAGGAGGTGATTTACACTAAGAAATCAAAAGAAAGAATAAAAGAAATCTTACTTCGTTTAGCTGATAACTTACCTTGGATTTTTGACACATTTACTTGGATTTGGTGGCAATCAGCGCATAACCCATAAGATTGAACTCAATCCTCCATCCACATTACATCATCGAGAACTTCGACGAGCAAGCATGAAATGATATGGATTTTATGAAGGAATCCATCATCATGAGCTATCGGTGGCACTTCCAAAGGTAAGACAATACCGATGCTATAAGACTCACTTGGATTATTATCAAAACCAAAAATATGACAAGTAGAAGAAGAAGAAGAAGAACATAAACAAGTTACCTTTTTATTGCATAGAGAAATGATGAAAGAAAGGAGACATATTACATAAGTGTCACTTTCAACATAAATCTCTCTCTTACTTACATGAATCTCAGTCTAACCTATGTTTACAAAAAATAAAAAATTACATTAAAATAAAAATGAAAACCTACACTATAGTGGAATTAAACTAGCTAAGAATCTATCTCTGCCTAATCGTCCCTTTTTGTACTTCAAATATTTTCTCTTTTTTCATAGCTTTTCGAAAATACTAATACTATGTTTCTCTTTCTTTATAGATTTTGTGGGTGTAATCCACTGAAAACTCTCATGAGACAAAACTCGTCCTCTAGGGTTAACCTAAAAGTTTAACGGCTTGTTACACATGCTAAGTGTAACCATGATTCCTACAAAAATGGGCTACACTAGGTTAGCTCTGCTTTACTTTTTATTTGTTTTACTCGAGGATGAGCAAAAGATAAGTGTGAGGGTGTGATCGATTATTGATATTGCATATTTATCATCACATTTTCATATACATGGTATAATAAACACTGCTTTTTAATAGAATTTTGGTCTAAATTAATGCAGGCCTTTACTAAAGGAGTTAGAAGAGAAAATGGGCTTAAAGCCCACTGAAATTCAGATTAAATCAAAATCAAGGATTAGGGCAAATATTCAGCTGAAGATCAGAGCAAATCAGAGAGATAATACCGAATGAAAATTGGTTAAATTCAGATTTTTTGAATCCATTTCGGTTAGCTGAGGATCAACAGTTGTATCGTCAAATCCAGAAACCAATTCATAAACCAATTAGATAAAAAGACGAAACAAGCATCTGAAGAGATTTTCTCCCAGGATGGGGCCACTTGGCCCAATCCTGGCCACGGATCTGCGGCTTCTTGGCTTGGTAACAACCAACAGGGGAGTGTTTGCTTCCCTTATCTATACACTCCTTCCCTCTCCATTTCGCCTATAAATATTGCATTTTTCGAAGGAATCGAGATTTGATTGTAGTTTAAACCTGCACAAAAAATATAGATTTTTATAAATGAGGAATAATAGTGAAAGGTACTCAATTTTACCATGATAACAAGTCGCTATGTAGGTCGTGATCCACAAGGAGGGACTTGATATGGAAACTTGCTGTAAATCTCTTTTAAGTTCATTAAAAATGGTTAAAAATTATTCTTAGTCCTTTAGAAAAGAAAAAGAAAATAAAGTTATGTTAATTTGTGAAAGTGGTATATAAAAGAAGATGGTGATTTTGAAAAATGAAAAACTAAGTCAAAGAAAGAAATAAAAAGAGTAAAGAAAAGAGAGTTGGTGATTGGAGGTGATCTACACTAAGAAATCAAAAGAAAGAAGGAAAGAAAACTTACTTATTTTAGCCAATAACTTACCTTGAATCTTTAGCACGTCTACCTAGATTTGGAGGCGATCAGCGCATAACCCATAAGATTGAACTCAAGCCTCCATCCACATTACGTCATCAAGAACTTGGGCAAGCAAGCATGAAATGATACAGATTTGAAGGAGGAATCCATCGTCATGAGCTATCGATGGTACTCGCAAAGGCAAGACAATACTGATGCCATAAGACGCACTTAGATTGTTATCAAAACCAAAAAGAAAACAAGTCGAAGAAGAAGAAGAACATAAACAAGTTGCCTTTTGATTTCATAGAGAAATGATGAAAGAAAGAAGAAAAGTTACATCGTTGTCACTCTCAACATAAATCTCTTTCTTACTTATGTGAAGCTCAGTCTAACTTACATTTACAAAGAATAAAAAATTACATTAAAATAAAAATGAAAACCTACACTAAAGTAAAATCAAAACTAACAAGAATCTCTCTGCCTGATCCTCCCTTTTTGCCTTCAAAAAATGCAGGCAAAATGGAAAGGGGAGAGGAGTGCACAAATAGGGGGAGCAAACACTCCTCCAATGGTTGCAACCACGCTGCAGATCCGCAGTTTTGGCCGTGGATCGGTGGCTAGGATGAGGCCAAGTGGTGACATTCTGAGAGCAGATCTCTTTAAATGCTTGTTTTGTTCTTTTATCCAACTGGTTTTGCGATTTGGTTGTTGGATTTAACGATATCACTGTTAGTCCTCAGCTAACTAAAATGGATTCAGAAAAATTCAAATTTAACCAGTTTCCATTCGGTATTATCTCTCTGATTTGCTCTCATCTTCAGCTGAACATTTGCCTTATTCCTTGACTTTGATTTAAATCTAAATTTTGGTGGGCTTTTGGTCTCGTTTTCTCTTCCAACTCCTTTAGTAAAGGCATGCATTAATTTAGACAAAAATTCTATTAAAAGGCAGTGTTTATTATACCATAAAATTTAGAATTTTTTTTTTGAATAAAGTTACATGTATGATCAAATACAAGGGCAAGAGACACCTTCTCGACAGGGTTGTATCAAGATTCAGCTTCGATCAGAGTTCTACTAAAGTAATAGATCGCCTGTTCGAAGCCTCTATCATTCTTTTATGCCAAAAGTGCAACCAAGGCGTGGTTCATTGCCCATACATAGAGGAAGAATGTTTTTCCTGAAATACGAGCTACGTGGACTGGAGGCTTGGTGAGGTATTCATTGGTATCCTCAAAAGCCTTTTGGCAAGATTAATCCCATATGAAGAGATGCCTTTCATCATTAATCGTGTAAATGGTTGGTATGGACCCAAAAGATTTGCCATGAATTTTCAGATATAGGCAAGTCTGCCTTGTGGACCTCTGAGCTTTTTGAGGGTATTCACGGGTTGCATGTCCTTAATTGTCTTAACTTTGTCAAGGTCAAGGTGAATTCCTTTAGATGTGGCGATGAATCCAAGGAACTTGCCACTCGACACTCCTAAAAATGATTTGGTCGAGTTCATCTTCAGTTGGTGAGCCCACCATTTTTCGCAGATGGTCACGAAAAATTATGCTTATGGCGCGTTGATAAGTTGCACCCGTATTCTTCAATCCGAACAGTATTACTGTGTAACAATGTACCCTGATGGCATTCTGAATGATGTATGCTTCTCATCATCTGAGTGTATTTTAATTTTATTGTACCCTAAAAAATCATCCATGAAGGACATCCTTTCGAAGTCACATGTATTGTCAATTATGACATCAATGATGGGCAATGAAAATTCATCCTTAGAATAAGCTGCATTAAGAACATGAAAGTCAATGCAGACCCTGATCTTTTTATTTTTCTTAAGCACATGGAGAATATTAGTAACCCAGTTTGGGTGTTGCTCCTATCGAATGAAGCTGCATTCGACAAGTTTATGAACTTCAGTTTCGATTGCTTTCATTATGTCAGGTCAAAACCGTTGTTGCAGTTGCTTAACCAATATCGCATCCGATTTGATGTTAAGGCCATGCATAGCCACCTGAGGATCGAGGTCAGGCATGTCTTCATAGCTCCAAGCAAAAAGTCAATATACTCCCTTATGAGGGATATGAGATCTTATTTCTCTATTGGCGATAAGCTTTTGCTTATTGAGATGAGCTTTGGATGTGCTTGATCACCCAGTCAATTTGGATTACCTTATCTTCAGTCGGAGGTTCACGCTGTTCGAAACCCTTCTGCCATTGAAGATCAAGTTGTTGAGTTATTCGAAGGGAAATCGTACACAAAAACGGGTGAGTTCAAAAGCGAGTTATGTTCTTAGAAAGGTGCTAATGTTTCTCGAAACTATCATTATAGCTAAGAAGCTAAACGAGTCATGTTAACAAGGAGGGGGAGAGCGATGGAAGCTTTATGTTCAATTTTCTTGTTTTTCTTAAGTTCCTTTTTTGTTTCAAAAAATGAATAAAAGAAAAAGAGAGAAGAATTATGGAAGTGGTTTGAGATGGAAAAAGAAACTAAAAGAGAAATGATTAGGTGGTTTAAATGTGTTTCTAAAAAGTGAATTGGTTTAATGTGTAGCTAAAAATGATAAAGAAAACGAAAAGAGAAATAGTGAAAGATTATGAAAAAGCTATATTAATTTAGAACAATAGAGAGGAAATAAAAACTGAATGAACTGAATTTACTACTAAAGATGCTTGAAAAAGAAGATGAAGTTTGAGGAAAAAAATTGGGAAAAACTTGAAAAGAAAGTTGCTTTTAAAAGAGAGGTTTTGAAAATAGGAGAAGAGCCATAGATAACTAATCAACTTTGTACTATTAACATACTAACCCTTTAGATGAAACATGCCTCATTTTGAATTCATTGGCAATGTATGCACCTCAGTTCTTCAAGACTAAAGGACAACTCAATTGGAGGAGTAAACTTCTCTAGCTTGGTAGTGTTGCCTCTATGGATCATCGACTCTTTATTGGTACCCAAGAATGGAATATGAGATTTGTGATTCACAAGAAAACTTATGCACAAAATTGTTAGCAAGTTCATTAAATCATTAAGGCTATTAGTTAGTTAGCATGAAATAAGAAGTTTGATCATATGATTGTTAGCATTTAGTCAAGTTATTGTCCATCAAGGCACTTGCCAAACAGCAAGGCACTAAAACAAGGCACAAATGAATCACTTGGCAGAATCAACACAATATAGCAAGAGAAGTTATCACTCATCTTCATTGGAAAATCATACACACTTGCAAGAATGCAAGGTTGCAAATAGGAACATCCAATGAAACATTTGAGTTAGTTCATCCAAAGGTTAGTTGTTAATAGTGTTAGTGGTTAGTTATCCATGGTTAGAGAGAGTTAACTAGACATGAAATTAGCAAGGAAGAAAGCAAATGAAAGCGAGGAGTAGAATTACATTAGAAGGAAGTTAGTAGCATGGAATGAAAGACTAGAAGTAAATGAAGAACAATGCAAGAGAAATGTAAAGAAGAGAAAAGATCATTGTATTGAAGTGTCACTGATTCAATTACATAATCACTCTCTCTCTCACTCTTTGCTCTAGACTTAAAATGAAGAAAAAGAGATTACAAAAGATTACTAGAGAAATCAGATAGAATACCCTAAACAAAATGCTTTCTCTGGTCTTGAAAGATTTTAGCTCTGCTCTTGGTGATTTTAGCGTTGTCATATGCGTCATTTTGTATCTCCTCTAACTCTGAAAGCTGCAGTTTCTATAGATTATTGGCTTTTTCAAGTCAAAATTGAGTTATTTAATTGCCCACAAAGCATGGTGTTCCAGTTCAACTGGCAGATGGCAGGATTTCTCAAATATGACTCGATATGGAGACATACCAAGAACAGTCTTAAAGGCAGTCTTATAAGCCTATATTGCATCTATTAGCTTTACGAACCAATCCTTTTAATTTTGTCATATAGTTTTTTCAGTATGAGTTTTATTGTCTATTTATAACCTCAACCTGCCTGTTAGTTTGAGGATGATAAGCCACGGATAATTTGTGGGATACAAAATATTTACACATTAGGGCTTCAAAAGTCCAATTGCAGAAAGAGTTTTGTTGTCACTTATTATCGCAAAGCGGGCACCAAAGAGGGAGATGATATTCTTTTATAGAAATTTGAGAACAACTATTTGGACACACATATATTGCATATTTGTTATTACATTCCTACACCCATTCTGTAATAAATTCTGTAATTATACTGTCTTAATACCTAATTTGTGCAGGATATAATGAGAAAAGATAAATCACAAATCCAAGCCAACTAAATAAGATTCTTGGGAGGATTTAAATCACAACCGAAGATTGAGCATATCAGAGGGGATAAACCCAGATCTAATTCAGTTAAAATCAAATTTTTGAAGATCTAGTTGATTAGCTTAGAGAATCAACGAGGATAAAGGCAAAAGTCCAAAGGCAACCATATTAATATACAAAGGGATATCTAAAGGATTGAGACGTATATTAAAAAAATTTAGAGAGATAAGACAAAATCCAACTGAAGATCAAGGGATAAACAAATATTTATCTCCAACATTATCTCCAACCTTATCAAAAGATCTTTTCTGTTAGCAAGCAATTTTGTCCATATCTTCAATCTTATCAGGAAGATCTTTTTTTTATTGAGATAGCGATGGTCTCATCCTCAAGCACGCTCTCCCCTCCCCATTTCTCTTATAAATATCTGCAAATTAAGAGGCAAAATGAATGTCAAACAGAGAGTAGAAATTAGGCTATTTTGTAGTTTGTAACTTAGGATTTTTGTTTTCTTTTATGTAATTTTTGTTTTTTTATGTAACTGAGAGGAGAGGAGAGTTTCATAGAAGAATAAAAGCAAAGCTTATACTGAGGATGACACCAGTGTAAGTATTCATCTTTTCTTTTATTATTATTTAATGAAATCGAGAGTTACTTTTTTTCTTTATTCTTGTTTACTTTTACTTTCTCTTTTAGTTTTTGATGAGTATTGATTGTAAATGAAAGCAGTGAGAACTACCGTGTAACTTCGGGCTAACGGGTCGTGCCCACGAGGAGGAATGTGATGAAAACTTTTCTGTGTTTTTGTTTAAAAAGCAAAGAATGGTGTTAGTTTTTTTTTATATTGAAAAAGAGAATGGAAAGTAAGGAAGTGATTAAAAGAAAAATCGAAAACATTGAGAAGGCTTTGGAAAAGGTGATCTTTAAAAAGCTTGAAGATTGATTTGTTGTTTTTAATATAGGAAAAAGATCTGGGCTCACTACCTTACTACTCAACGATATGTTCTTCTCTTTAAATTCTTAGTGCCTTAACTTGATCATAGGCAAAAACTTAAGCTTAAGTTTCAAAAGTCTTATACAAAGCAAATAAGATTGTTCGGAAAAGTTTAACTCTTTTTCTTAAGAAATCCTCTTGAACTGAATATTAAATCATCAAGTTGTCTTTCAAGTATGAAATAAAAACAAGTTCAAGTGATGTTTTAAAAGAAACAGAAGTTTAGAAATCAAACCCATCCTCATGTGCCTTCAAGAACACTTTCAAAGAAGAAAGGGTTAGTTTAAGGCATACATATGATTTCGTTGGGTTCTTTTCATCAAAACCATTCAAAACAAGAGGGATCAAAGAGAAAGATGATAGTGAGTCCAGAAAACAAGTTTAGCTACTCATAAATAATATAAAATAAGACATGTAAATAAAATAAGACATTCTCGTGAATTGGAGAAGAAGAGAAGCTTTGAAGTTTTATTGATGTCACTTCAACTTCAGATTACAATCACCCTTTTTCTCTCTCTCACTTGTATCTGGACTGAATTATAAATAAAGAAACAAAGATACAACTTCTCAATATATCTAACAAAGAACCTAAAACTAAAAACAAAGAGAAAAACTTAAACTAATTTTCAGTCCCTTTTTCTCTAAAAAATGTGGTATTTATAGGGAAAAACCAAACGGGGGAGGGAGTACGTAGATAAGGGGAGCAAACGCTCTCCCAACAGACTTAACCAAGCCGCAGAAATGCAGTTTTGGCCGCGTTTTCGCGGCCAGGGTGTGGCCAGGTGGCCACACCTGAGGGGGTACAACTCCTGTTTAGTGTTTTCCCTTTATCTCTTGCTGGTTTTCCCATTTCAGCTCCTGGATTTGATGAAACTTCCTTTGATCTTTGGCTTTAACCAATCAATTTGAAAGATTTATTTTAACTGGTTTTCAACTTCTCTGATTTTGCCATGATCTGCCCTGATTTTCTGATTTTGAATTAATTCTGAATTAAATCAGAATTTTGATGGGCTTTTGGGCTCGTTTCTCTTCCCTTTCCTTTAGCAATGGGCCTGCATTTTATAAAGAAAAATAAGACTTATTAATAGGATTTATTAGATAATAAACATGGTAATGTGACAATATTTATGCAATATATGAGACCGATCGCCCTCGAGCAAAACATCGAAAATCCGAATCAATTATTAGACCACTTTCACAGGTCACTCGATTGCACTGAGCATGTGCAACAAGCCATCAAACCTCTATGTTAGCCCTAGAGGACGAGTTTTATCTCGTGAGGGTTTTCAGTGGATTGTACCCACAAAATCCAAAAAGAAAGAGAAAAAATGTTAGTATTTTCAAAAAGCATTTTGAAAAGATAGAAAATATTTGAGGTATTGTTGTAAGAGTTCAAGTAATATATAAGTTATAGAAAAATCGAACTTTTCATTCCTAAACTTAGTCTCTATTCAAAAACATGTCATCAATCAAAGTAAGGAGTCAAATTATAATTCTCGTCTAGTCTATTACTTTACCGTAAGTTATATGCACCTTCGTGACCGTGAAGTTTTGACAAAGGGTTCTTTAACTTTAACTCTTATGCCTTATTTATTTTTATTTTTGGTGGTATTTATTCCCCAATTTCATTAGGCTTTCTAGTCTGCAAATATAACCAGCCTTTAGTCGGTGATACCCAAATCAGACAGTCTTAGGGCACCAGGTGAGAAAACACCCCTAAGGACTTAAACACTCGAGCAAACAAGGCTATGAAACTAAGGATTTTTATTTATAAAATTTAGCCCTTTTAGGCATGAATACTTATGCTTCATGAGGCACAAATACCCAGCTTAATCAGAGGATATATGCGTGTGTGTGTGTGTCTATATATATATATATATATATATATTAATCATCTTTTGCATAAATATCAAGGCTTGCTTGGGCCAAAGCACCTAGCTAATCAATAAATTTGTTTATTTTTCATATATATATGTTTTTTTTACAAGGCATAAGAATCTTTGTTTTTGAGCCTGAAGTGTGTAAGTATATAAAGTGTGCATATTTCTTCAAGGAAAAAATCAAGACTAAATTACTTTCACCAATTTTCTTCCTAACCCTGAAAATCAAACATGTCATCTTATTTTGACCAATAAGAAATCCTAATTATGATTTTCCTATTCCTTAAAATTAACTTAATTTCTTAAAAAAAAATATATCAAAATATTGTTCTTTCCTTTCAAAAAGTTTTTTAATACATTTTCTCTTTTTTTAGTTATATTAGTCATGTTAGCCCTCCCCCACACTTATCTCACGCATTGTCTTCAATGTATGAAAGAAATATATAGATGCATGAAATGGAATGCAAAAGAGGAAAGTTACCGATACACTGGGTCGAAAGGACTCATAGCCGTTTCATTTACCGGTACCGATTCCAAGAAAGGTTAAAGGCATTGACCATTTATCTTAAAGTCATTTCCATTTTGGGTGTCACTGATCTCTACAACACCATGTGGAAACACGATTTTTACAAGGAATGGCCCAGTCCATCTTGATTTTAATTTTCCTGAAAAAAGATGAAGCCTAGAATTATAAGTAAGACTTTTTGTCCAGGGACAAATGTTTTCCTTATGATGAATTTATCATGAAAAATCTTAACTCTATCTTTAGTGATCTTAGCATTTTCATAGGCCTCATTTCTCAACCCCTCCAATTTGAAAATTTATAATTTTCGTGGGTCACCGGCCTTAGTCATGTCAAAATTTAGCTACATGATTGCCAATAATGCCAGTGCTCTAACTCAACGGGTAGGTGGCAAGCTTTCCCAAAAACTAACCTATAAGGAGACATCCCTAGAATCGTCTTGAAAGTAGTCCTGTAGGCTCAGAGGGCATCTACAAGTTTGGTAGACCAATCTTTTCGATTTTGGTTTACAGTCTTCTCCAAAATAAGCTTGATTTGTCTATCGAAAACCTCAACCTGCCCACTGGTCTGAGGATGATAAGGTGTGAACAATTTGTAAGTTATGGCATACCTTCGCATAAGAACTTCAAAGGATCTATTACAAAAGTGAGTACCATTATCACCGATGATAGCACGAGGGGTTCCAAAGCGTGAGAAAATATTTTCTTTCAAAAACTTTATGACCACTTTGTTATCATTAGTTTTACTTGGAATAGCTTCTACCCACTTGGACACATAGTCCACAACAACCAATATGTATTGGTTTTCAAATAAATTAGGAAATGGACCCATAAAGTCGATGCCCCAAACATCAAAGAGTTCTATTTCTAGAATTGGGTTGAGGGGCATCATATCTCGTTTCGAGATCCTTCCTGCCATTTGGCAACTAGGGCACGTCTTGCAAAATTCATAAGCATCTTTGAATAAAGCAGGCTAATAGAACCCACTTTGCAACAACTTTCAGTAGTCTTGGGGGGACCAAATTGTCCACCGCATGCATATTCGTGACAGAAGGATAAAACACTCTTAATCTCTTCATCAGGAATGTATCTCCTAATAATTTGATCAGAACAGTATTTAAAAGATACGGTTCCTCCCAAAAGAAATACCAGACTTGAGATAAGAACCGGTATATATCATTTTTAGACCAATGAGAAGGAGTTTGGTTTATGACTAAGTAATTTACTATATCAGCAAACTAAGATTCCCTAAAGACAGCTAAGAGATTTTCATCAGGAAAGTCCTCATTTATGGGCAATTCGTTGCATGGATAGTTTAGGATACGCGAGAGATGGTCAGCAACGACATTTTCTACGCCTTTCTTATCTCGAATCTCGAGATCAAATTCTTGAAGGAGGATCCAACGAATGAGTTGGGCCTTAGCATCCTTCTTTATCATGAGGTACCTAAGCGCAGAATGATCGGTGAAAATGTTGGTTTTGGACCCTAGTAGGTAGGGACAAAATTTCTCTAAGGTAAACACTACTGCCAAGAATTCCTTCTCAGTAGTAGTGTAGTTCATTTGAGCATCGTTGAGAGTCCTACTAGAGTAGTAAATCACGTGTTGCTTGTTATCAATACGTTGTCTTAGGACAGCGCCTATTGCAAAATCAGAAGCGTCGCACATGATTTTGAACGGCTTAAACCAATCTGGTGCAAATATGATTGGTGCAGAAATAAGCTCTTTCTTAAGCTTCTCCTAAGAATTCATACATTCAGTATCAAAAGTGAAGGATACATCCTTAGCTAACAGATTAGTCAAGGGTCTAGCAATCTTGCTAAAATGCTTGATAAATCTTCAGTAGAAACTGGCGTGTCCTAAGAAGGATCCAATATCCTTCACGCATTTGGGCATGGGAAGCTTAGCAATAACCTCAATCTTGGCTCTATCCACTTCAACTCCTTTCTTGGAGATTTCATGACCCAAGACAATTCCATGTCTTACCGTGAAGTAGCATTTCTCCCAGTTCAGTGTTAGATTTTTTTCAGCACAACGTTGGAGGATAAGTTCTAAATGGTGGAGACATTGAGTGAATGAATCTCCGTAGATGGAGAAATCATCCATGAAGATTTCTAAGAATCGTTCTACCATATCAGAAAAAAAGACTCAACATGCAACGTTGAAACGTTGCTTGGGCATTGCACAAGCCGAAAGGCATTCGACGATAAGCAAATGTCCCAAATGGACATGTGAACAAAGTCTTTTCTTGGTCCTCATGAGCAATAGAAATCTGATTATACCTCGAGTAACCGTCCAAGAAACAGTAATACTTATGGCGCGCCAATCGGTCAAGCATTTGATCAATGAAGGGGAGCGGAAAATGATCCTCACGAGTTGCTGCATTAAGCTTCCTATAGTTAATGCAAACTCAAATTTTTATGGCAAGTCGAGTTTGGACCAACTCTTTGTTCTCGTTTTCCACTACGATGAAACCGGATTTCTTTGGAACCGCATGGACAAGACTGACCCATTGGCTATCCGAAGTGGGATTGATTATACCATTCTCTAAGAGTTTCACAATTTCAGCATGAACAACCTCTTGTATTATAAGGTTTAACCTACATTGTGGGTCACTTTTGGGTGTTGCGTCTTCATTGAGATGAATGCGATGTTGAACTATGGTTGGACTCAATCCCTTTATATCGGTCATAGTTCAACCAATGGCTTCCCTATGTTTTCTCAGAATTGCTCTAAGATCTTCTTCTTGCCCGTCATTTAAATGGGAGGTAATAATCACAGGAAAGGTCTCTTATTCGCCTAGATAGACGTACTTGAGATGCGCAGGTAATGTTTCAATTCTAAGGAAGGGGAAAGATCACCGAAAGGATGAGTCAAATTTGTTGGCTCCACATTTGGTGAAATAGGGTTCGAGGCCCAATTCACAGCAGACTCGACAACCTAATTAAGGTTAAAGTCATCAGACTCTAACTCAAAGTCACAATCATTCTCTAATTCCAATTCTTCCCTGTGTTCACAGTCAAATTCTCAATGAGGTTGATTTCAAATGTTTGATCCTCAACATCACGGGGTTGCTTTCCTAGGTTGAAGACATTGACTTCTCTAGTTATATCCCTAAAGGTTAACCTCGTGGACCCATTCCTACAATTGATAATTGCATTGGCAGTAGTAAAGAATGGTGGCCCTAGGATAACAGGAGTTTGAGCCTTAGGATTGGACACAGGTTGTGTCTCTAGAATTATGAAATCAACTGAGTAGATAGACTCCTCGACCCGGATAAGGACAACATTAATTTTTCCCTTGAGAACTTTCACTGAACGGTCAGCCAGTGGGATAGTGACTCGAGTTGGACAAAGATCGCCTAACCCGAGTCGTTGATAAACTGAAAATGGGAGCAAGTTGATACTTGCCCCCAAATCAAGAAGTGCACGACTAATCTCAGCTTGTCCTATAGTGCAGGCAATGGTGGGACAACCTGAATTCTTGTACTTGACAGGGATCAGACCCGGCAGTGACTCACTAATGTTAGTGGCCAAAAAGACTTTCTTGGGTACATTAGTCTTTCTCCTCTAGGTGCACATATCCTTAAGAAATTTTGCATAAGATGGGACTTATTGAATGGCATCAAGAAGTGGAACATTTATCTTCACTTGATTGAAGATCTCAATTATCTTATCCATGTGTGATTTTGCTTATTATTTTTCAGCTTATTAGGAAATGGTACTATAGGCTGGTGCACCTGACTGGATGACTTATCCATTTCAGATTCGTTAGATTTGGAATGATTGGGTCTGCTTGAGTGTGATTGTGCTGAATGAGATTGGATGGTGTTGACACATGATTATCAACTTTCTTTCCTGACCTCAATGTATGAACAATATTACATTGATTCAATGATTGATCCTCAGCCAAATGAGCGTGTTTAGAATTCCTAGGATTCATTACTGGTTGACTGGATAAGGTACCCTTTTGTCACTTATTCTGTTGATTGGCAAATTGGGTCATTTGAACCTCTAACCTCTGTATAGTTTGTATGAGAGAATCTTAGTTCTTCATGTACCTTTCCATTTTTCTCTCAAAATCAGTCATTCTCCTTTCTAGTTGAGGATTCTTGAAGGAAGATTGTGTTTCTTGGTTGGGAAAGTTTTGTTGATAGTTTGAAAAATTGGGCGGATGGTTGGGAGAATTATGATGGTATTAGAAAAGTTGGGTTGATGATTGGAAGAATTGTTGGAATGATGGAAGTGGATTGCATGGTTTGACCGTGAGTGGTCATTGTTGTTTTGGCTCTATGAGAAATTTGGGTGATTTCTCTATCCAGGATTGTACATTGGTGCGTAAGGATTATTGTTCGGCCTTGAGAAGGCTGGATTCATCGGTTTAGGATATTGTTGCTGAGCTTGAAATACAGGATACTCCTCAAATACATGATTCATGACTTGACAGTAAGTACCGCCCGAGGTTGGAAATTGGTTTGGGCTGACTTGATTGACTGGACTTGATGCCTTATTTTCTAAAGCTTCCAGTCTTCTCGCTATGGTTGCAATTCTAGCCTCGTTAGCTATGGATGATTCAATTGAATGGAGACCTCCTTTTGAAGAGATGTTGTTTGAATTCCTAGAGTTCTCACTAGTTGGTTCCCATTGGATGGTCTTTTCCGCTAGATCCTCATATAAATCTCATCCTTCATTCTCATCCTTCTTCAAGAATCCCCCTTGGCACATGATTTCTAAGAGGATCTTGGTAGAGTAGTCTAAACCATCAGAAAGAATTTGGCATTGTCGCCATTTCTCTACCCATGATGAGGATATTGGGCAAGGAGATCTTTGAAGCGTTCAAAGTACCTCCAAAATGGGTTCACTAGTTCTTGCTTGAACTACATGATGTTCTTCCTAATGAGAGCGGTCTTATGAATTGGATAGAATTTCTTTAAGGAGACCTTGATGAAACGATCTGAGGATGTGATAGAGCCGGCCACTAAGCTGTGAAGCCATTTCTTGGCTAAGTTCTTAAGAGCAAATGGGACAAATCTCAACTTAATAGCATCAGCTAAAAGGTGTGAGATTTTCATCATTAAGCATACTTCCTCAAACTCTCTTATGAAGAAATAAGCATCTTCAGACTCTAAACTATAAAACTTAGAGAGTGTGTTGATGAACTAAGGCTTCAGCTCAAAATTGTGTTCACCAACTGATGGAAGTTGGATGCAAGATGGAAGTGTAGTTCTAATGGGATAGAACCAATCCTGCAAAGATGTCGGTTGAGCCATAATCGGATCTGGTCTTGATTCAAACTTGGGAGGTGATGTGTTTCTATTTAACCTAGAGGAATTAGGGTCTTTTGACCACACTTGCATACACAAACACTATCACAAACAAGTTCACCAATAGTCAACAATAAAAAACAACCAAGCCTAATCTAAGGTAACCTTGACCTAGATAACTCCTAACTGGTTGATTGTCTACAGGAGGTATAATGCAGACTTTGACGACAAGCTAATCAGCCAGGTCAGGGCAAGATTGGTGGGAGATGTCCGCGCAAAAGTGACGGGCCTATTTAAGCCAAACCACCAGCCTTCGGGGTTTCGCCCTTCAATCTCTGTCCTTAGACACTGATTTGGCAGGAGTCAAATTCTAATACCTTTCCCTTAACATAATCTCCTAATGAGTTCGAGATGTCCCTAAGGCCAATGTCTATCAGATTTTAAATTAGGCTTAGACTGTGCGTGCTTGGAGATGGTTTGTGGGCTAAGGAAGGGTAATGACTTCCCGACTTTATCTTGATTTGGTTTTGCCCTTAAGATTGATTGTGCAAAGTGTGCAAGATATAGAAAAGTAACATTCACAAGCAAATATCACGCAAGATTGTTTTCTAAACTATGTGCTATGCATACATACCTTGTCTCCAGCTATCTTCAACAGTAATTGTAAAAATAACGTAATTAGACAAATGCCTAGAATGCAAGTCTAAATATTTTTTAAGCAATGGCAATCAAACAGATTACTATTTGATTAGAAACAGGGAGTGTGAATATCAGATATAGCAGAAATAACACACAAAAATTGTATCTTTTTTCTGCAAAGCAATATGTCTTGAAAAAAAGATTTTTTAGTAGTCCAAAAATTTCAAGCATTTGCGCTGCAATTTCTTGAAATTTTGTTTCCTACTTTTGAGAGTAGGGGTACAGAGTTGAAAACTTGAAAATGAAACTGCATGATGTTCTTTCTACAAAGCTTGAGCAGAAAATCTGATTCCTTGATGTCCCTGAAACAAGACACCAAACTTGCCAGAAAATAATTACACCGTTTCCTCCCTGGCAACGACGCAAAAAATTAATTGCAAATGAAAGCAGTGAGAATTACCGTCTAGCTTTGGGCTAACGAGTCGCGTCCACGAGAAGGAATGCGATCAAAGTATTTTGGTGTTTTTGTTTAAAAAGTAAAGAATGGTGTTGATTTTTTTTATATATTGAAAAAGAGAATGGAGAGTAAGCAAGTGATTAAGAGAAAAATTGAAAATTTAGACAAGGCTTTGGAAAAGGTAATCTTTAAAAGCTTGAAGATTGATTTGTTATTTTTAATATAAGAAAAAGATCTGGGTTCACTATCTTACTACTCAAAGATATGTTCTTCTCTTGAAATTCTTAGTGCCACAACTTGATCATAAGAAAAATTTAAACTTGAGTTTTGAAAGTCTTAAGCAGAGCAAATAAGATTGTTTGGAAAAGTTTAATACTTTTTCTTAAGAAATCCTCTTGAACTGAATGTTAAATCATCAAGTTGTCTTTCAAGTAAGAAATAAAAACAAGTTTAATTGATGTTTTAAAAGAAATAGAAGTTTAGAAATTCAAACCCATCCTCATGTGCCTTCAAGAACACTTTCAAAGAAGAAAGGCTTAATTTAAGGCATACATAAGATTCTGTTGGGTTCTTTACATCAAAATCATTCAAAACAAAAGGGATCGAAGAGAGAGGTGATAGTGATCCCAGAAAACAAGTTTAGCTACTCATGAATAATGTTAAATAAGACATGTAAATAAAATAAAACATACCCGTGAATTGGAGAAGAAAAGAAGCTTTGAACCTTTATGTTGGCCCAAGGTTACAATCACCCATGATTAGTGTATTTTGATGATTACAAAACATATTAGTTATTTGTACTAATAACATTTGTTGTTTAAGTGTGTTTCAGATTTCTATTCATTCTAGAAGTCTTCTCTCACAAATACAAGGATTTGGACTCAAGTCAACTCCAATTGGGCTCAAGGAACAAGTGTTGAAGATCATATGAAGAAGCCTATTGAAGATCTTGAAGTCTTAGAATCATTGTAAGAAATAGGATGTTAAAGTTTGAGTATATGAAATTTGGCTCTAGGATTTGCACACACATTTGTTTCATATATTTCCTATGTTTTGAAAATGGTTATTTCTAAGTGTTATGCCTTAGTTTATATATACATGTACCAAAAGTTTTATATCTTGAAAATCTTGTATATAACATGTGTATAAACTATTTTCTACATAATACTTAGCTATATGTATTTTTAAAAATATTTCTCAAAATTTTTCTAACTCAAAAACCAGTCCAGTTTTTTCTGTTTCAGGCAACTTCGGTCGACCGGCCCGGTCGACCGGCGATGTGTCTGGACATGCACTGTTCGTGCATGTCTGTCGGTCGACCGAACCGGTCGACCGATGGAGAGCAAATTGCTCTCGGGTTATTTCGGTCGACCGGACCGGTCGACCGGAAGAAGGAAACTGTGTTTCCTCTTTGGGACGGTCGACCGGGAGCCAGCGGCTCTTTGCAGCTGGGCTGGCGGTCGACCGGACCGGTCGACCGCCAGGCCTGCAAAATCCCAACGGCTCTTTCCTCTTTTGTGCAATTCTGAAATCTGTTTTTTATCTGATTTCTTGGCAGACTTTTTCAGTGTTTTTCAGGTCTTTTTCAGAGAAAATAAGACCAAAAGAAATTGTTTTTAACCTATTTTTAACCCTATAAATAGAGGAGAAGTCTCTCTTGCATTTCACCAAGAAAATCCTCAAGTTTGTGTTGTTTTCAAAAGAGAAAAGAAAAGAGTTTTAAAGCCTTCATTCCAATTCTTTTTGAGCTAGTTTTTCAGTTGTGTTTGATTACTAATATCACTCTACAACTGAAGTTTTTCTCACCACACTTCATAGAGCCAAAAATCCTATACTCATTCTATAGTGAAGTTGTAATTGAAGTGAGAGTGTTTGTAAAAAGAGTTTGAGAAATAGTGTAGTGATCTTGTTGTGATCACTTTGTTCTTGTATTCCTTTCCTTGTGGAGCAACCTCTTCGGTAGAGGTCATTTGTACTCGGTGGAGCTCGGTGCTCGGTCTTCGGTAGACCAAATTGTAAAGGCGTCCTCGGTGGATAGTGGAAACCCTTCACGGAGGTGAAGGCGGGGAGTAGAGTGGTGGCTCGAACCTCGAAACAAATCACTTTGTTTGTGATTGCCTTTTGCTTCTAATTCTTACTTTACATTTCAATAGCTCCTTATTGCTTTCTATTGCATACTTGTGATATTGTTTAATTCTCTTGTGCTAATATTTGCTTGCTTGTAATTCTTGCCATATATTATTGTGTTTGCATCATTTTTCATATTATTCATTTCATACTTGTGTGTGCCAATCCCGTACTCATCCAACAAGAGCTTCACATAGCGCCTCAACCCATATCAAGGGGAATCAAGAGGAGTTTAGTCCAGAGCCTCGCAAGAGGAATTCGGCTACACTTGTTGAATTGTACTAAGTTGAGCCTCACTTGTTTTAGGTTCCGCATTTAGAGAGTTAAAATTTTAGGATTAGCAATCACACCTATTCACCCCCCTCTAGGTGTTTTTCACTTTATTGATGTCACTTCAGCTTCAGATTACAATCACTCTTTTCCTCTCTCTCTCACTTGTATCTGGACTGATTTACAAATAAATAAACAGAGATACAACATCTCAATCATCTAACAAAGAACCTAAACCCTAAAAATATTGAGAAAAACTTAAACTAATTTTCAGTCCCTTTTTCTCTGAAAAATGTGGTATTTATAGGGAAAAACCAAATGGGGGAGGGCGTATGAAGATACGGAAAGCAAACGCTCTCCCAACAGACTCAACCAAGCTACGAAAACGCGATTTTGGCTGCGTTTTCGTGTTCAGAATGTGGCCACCTGGCCACTGATCGGCAGAAAGCAAGCACTAAAATAAGAGAAGAAAGTGTAGGTTAATGTTACTGCTTTTGCGATTCTTCCGTAGTAGCGAAGTGGCTATACGGGTCGTATCCACAAGGAGGGAGAGCGATGTAAGCTTGATGCGGCTTCAAAGTTTAAGAAGAAAGAAAGTTCTTGTTTTCAAATAAAGAATTGAAAAGTGAAAACAAGTTGTCTTTAAGAATTGTTGGGAAAATGTTTTAGTGGTTTGTAAAAGTGGATTTTTTTCTTAGTTGTAAAAATGCATGGCTAACTTTCTACTAAGTGCTCCCACTAATTTCTAACTTTTGAAAGATAGCCTCACGATGGATCATAGGCGAACACAACCCTTGTGCATTGGAACTATTCATGTGGAAATCGAGTGAAAGTTCTTCCTATAACTTTGCTTTACACGGCAAAAACTCGGACATTCCCATATCAAGATCCAATAGAAGGCAAGAATACGGGAAGACACGAGTGCACTAATGGTATCGGCAAAGTTAAAAGGAAAGCCTCTAACTTACAACAATAAGCAAAGTACAAAACCCATAGATCATCAAAAAACCATTTAAGTATGAAATATAAGAAGGTAAATATTTGTAGGTAAGTTAGAGTTAGAACCCTCGTCTTAAGATGCCATAGCTCTCGTTTGCACAAGGCTTGTTTGACACTATTGACTCATGCGGGTTATCAATCAAGTAGTTAGAGATTAGTGGGTTAGTAGTTAGTTAGCCATGCTATAAAAAAGTTAGTTAGCCATAAAAGTAAAAGAAACAACAAAGGAAAAGAAATGGAGAGGAAGGGAGTTACACTACAACAAGAAACAACAAAAGGAAGAAGTAAAGAGCAATGAGTTTACACTACAACAATGAAGTAAAAGTAAAGGAAAGTACAAGTAAATTGAAAGAAGGAAGAGAAGTAGTACTTATATTAGCTTGTCACCCTTCAAATACAACACTTATACACTCTCTCTCTTTCACTCTAATGGCTAAAACAATAACTAGAAGAACAACAACAACAACAACTACAACCTAAAAATAAGATTATAAAAACTTGCTAAAGCTCTGGATCTGCTCTTCTTCAGACCCCATGGGGGGTATTTATAGGCCTCAGGAGAACGGGGGGCCAGGGGGTGACCCCTGGCCTGAAGCCCGGGCGCGCGCGCGCCCATAGGGCCGCGGAAACACGGCCCAGGCAGGGCGGCGCGCGCCCAACTTTGGGCAGTGCGTCGCCCAGTTTGTTGTCTGACTTCTGGATGTCTTGGATTCGTGATTTGATACCTTGGGCTGACAAAATCTTCACTCTAAAGTCAATGGCTACTTGGTAGGCTTTTAATCACCAATTAAATGGTGATTTAGGTCTTCTTCTTCATTTGCACACCATGGACCTAGAATCAAGCAAGCAAGGTTTTATTAGCAGAATTTTATATGAAATAAATATGAGAATTGAAAGCACACCTAGAGGGGGGTGAATAGGTATACGTGCTAATCTAATGAACTAAATGCGCTAAATGTGGAAGCTAATGCAAATAATTGCAACATACTTAATACAACACACAAGTGTAGCCGAATTCCCCGTGAAGGGCTCTGGACTAACTCCTCTTGATTCCCCTTGAATGGGTTGAGGTGCTATGTGAAGCTCTTGTGGTTAAGTATAAGTGAGGCACACACACAATCAAGCCAAGCATATAAGGATGAATAGCAATATGAAATAATGCAAGGCAACACAAGCAAATATGATATGATGTTATGAATGATGCTTTGCACAATATAAAGAGAGAGAGAGTTTAGAGACAAGTGGATCAAACGCAAACACAATGATATGTTTCGAGGTTCGAGCACCTTGCTCTACATCCCCGCCTACACCACCGTGTAGGATTTCCAATCCACTATAACGTCCACCGAGGACTCCCACCGAGGGAACCTTCACCGAGAAGGATTTGTACAACAAGGGAGTACCGAACTCCTCTCTCAAACAACCACCTCACAATCGAGGGGTAGGCCCGTAGCCAAACAACAACCAACACCTCTACCGAAGAGGGTTTACAAACAATCTCCACCTCTTACTAGAGGGAGCAAACACCAAGCCTCAACCTCTACCAAAGAGGGAGCAAACCAATCACCCGATCAACCTCTACCGAAGAGGGATATAAAAAGAACAAGGGTGTTTACAACAAGTGGTTTCTTTCAACCACAAACAATCTCTCTTCTCTTTTCTCTTTTCCACAAAAACAAGATCCTAATAGATTAGGATAGAAGATAAGCTCAAGTGTGGAAACTAGGTGTTTGGAAAACAAGCAACAAAAAAAAACTACTTGGGAAAACTCTTGTAAATGATAGAAAATGAAAGCCAAGATAAATCTCCCAAAATACTCTTTTCTTTGATTTTTTCAAAAACCTAAAACAAATAAGATTGGAAGTTTAAAGCCTAAAAACACTTTTGAAAACTTGTTTTAAACTCAGGGAAACTAGGAATTTTTCTCTTGTAAAAACCTTGGCCAAAATCGCAAAGAATTGGGGTTTATATAGGCCCATCAGAAAACTAGCCGTTAGGCTGATGTGGCAGCCTGACAGGCTAACGGTCGACCGGCCCGGTCGACCGCCAACGGTCAGAATTGTGACCGTTGGGCAAACACGGTCGACCGGCACGGTCGACCCAAACAAACAGAGAGCACTGCTCTCAGTCCCGGTCGACCGCCCGGGTCGACCATCCCAGAGCTGCCAAACGTGCACAGATCTGTGCACGTCGGTCGACAGGCCCGGTCGACTGACTTCATCCCAAGTCGACTAGGTCAATTTGACTAGTCGACTGGTTGAAGCCTGGAACAGAAATCTGGGTAAGGAAAACAGTGTAAAATATTTTTCTAAAAATCTTTTAAGTCTTGTAAAAATACTCAAAAATAGTTTTATCATTTTATATTGAAACACAAACTTGTGATAAAAATTTCAAGACATATACTAATCATATCAATTCATTTTTGAGTCTTGCAAATTTTATCAAAACCAAAACTTGTATTTTATCAAACTTGGATTTTTTAATAGGAAATCTGATTTTCCTAAAAAACACATGAATAGACATATCAAAATAAGTTTGTTTAAGATATGAAGCATGTATGTATATTGAACACATCTAATATACATAAAAAACCATGTAAACTTGTTTTGATCAAACTATTCATGAAAACCAAATCCAAAAGATAAATCTTGTGTGTGTTGTGTACTTGAGCATATCAACTATACTAAGCTTTACAAATGGATCTAAACACACTATCTAAACTATGGATACCTAAGTCTTCTTGATGATCTTCATCTTCAAGTTGACTTGCTCCAAAACTCCATCCATGGACTAGGCAATGTGTGATCTTGAAGCTTTGGCCCTGGAATCACCATGAAAAGCTTCTAAACACCTTTGTTGAAGCTAATTACCAACTAATATCGTGCTAATGATCTGAAACTTAAAATCACAAGAATATTAGTAAATATAACTACATGAGTTAATCATCATCAAAACTAGGGTGGAAGGCCTTTGGGCCAACAATCTCCCCCTTTTTGATGATGACAAAACTCATGGAGTTATATATGCATGGATTAAGGTTAAGCTTCAAAGAAGCTCCCCCTTAACTCATGCATAAACAAATAAACAAAAGATATGCAATGAATGTACATAAACATGTATGCATTAACATGCATAAAACAAATAAACATGTTCTAGAAGCTCTAGATACCAATTAAATTAATAAAACATTAACAAAAAACACTAGATGCTCTAGATACCAATAAAACTTAATATATGCAAAAACATAAGTATGCATATATAAACCAAAATCTTTCTCCCCCTTTTTGTCAATCATCAACAAAAGGGTAAATAATCAAAACAATAAAATGAGGGGTAAAAATCTTTCTCCCCTTTTTGTCAATCAAAACAATAAAACAATGTTCTCCCCCTTTTTGTCTAAAAACAAAAACAAGGTCAATAAGGGGTGACAATCAATTAGGATATCAATTGAAAATATGTCAATGAAGCATCTTGATACCAATTGAAAGTAAACAAAGATCAATAAATGTTATATGCTATATACATTCATGAAGAGGAAGACGCTAAGTTAGCTTTCCTACACATATGCATTACATGAAAGAGGGATGTTAAGCCCTAATTCACATAACACACATTATGTAATGCATAAGAGGAGATGTGAAGCTCCCCTTACACACGTGTACCATATAAAGAAGAGATGTTAAGCTCTTCAATACAAGATACACTCATCATTAATCTATATGTAGAAGAGATGTTAAGCTCTCCTTGCATGTAGTCAATATAAATCAAAACTTTGTATTTTTCTTTAAACAAGATTTTTAGATACCAATTTAAAACACAAGACACTTTAATATCAAAAGATAGTATTTTTTTTTAAGTCAAATAAACAATTGAAATGACTATTTTCTATCATAAAGTAAGGGAGTAGAAATACAAGTACCAATTGAAATATGAAAAATGGATTTTCTCCCCCTTTATGAAATACCAACAAAAACTATGCATAGGCTTGAAATAAGATACCAATTGAAAACTAAATCAATTGAAATAAAGTAGAAGCTCAAGCTCTAGCATAAACAACATTTGTGCTCAATATATAGAAATATAATAGCACAAATAAAACATATATATGTGTATGAAATAGAATGAGTACCAATCACCAATAGATGATACCAATTGAAAACATACATACACAAACACATATGAGTATACAAAAGAATCAAATTGATACCAATTGAAAGAGTTCAATGATACCAATTGACATAAAAATAAAAGCATGGTATAACTCATATAACTATACCTCCCAATCATGGTTCAAGTTTTAAATGATTTTCATTTTAAAGCATACATGAACATGATCTCCCATCCATCCTCCCGTAGATGGTAGGGGTTTTCAAAAATGGATTTGAAAATAAGTTTTGTTTGAAAAACTCTACCAAAATGAAGAATACCGTAACTAGTTAAATGGAAAAAATTTTAAACTAGTACGAGATCCTTCAAGCAAGGAATAAAACAAAATCATTTTTCATGAAACATGAAATCCACGTGATAATCAACACTCTAAGCCAATTAAGCATAGATATAACTTATGAAAACAAACACATGAGTAAGCAATAAATGTGAGTGTACAAATACAACGTGAAGATCATAATCATGAAAGATGGACAATTAAGCTCAATTAATTCTTTGAAACAAGAAAAACATGGAAACATCAAAACTTATTTAATCTTCAAGGTATATGTATGTCCTATACAAATTAAAGTGTACATACATATCCAAACACAATGAGTCCACAACGATATATGCATTAAGGCACGTGGCTCAAAAGGATGTATATGTATAACAATAATTTGGATAAAATGGACATATACATGAAATTAAACAAATGAACATGAAATCAAGAAAAACTAAATTTCATCAAAACAAATTTCATTTCAAGGTATATGTATGAATTGTCAACACAATAAGTATACATATATATCCCTAAACACAATTGAGTCCATATATATAGATTTGCATGAAAGGCAAATGACTCAAGGGGTATACATGTATATCTTAAAGTTTGGCAAAATACACATATACATGAAGTGAAACACACAATCATAAAACAAATCCAAAAATAGGAATACAAGTTTAAAATGTATGAATCATCAAAACTAGACTATACTAGCACATCTAATGGGTTCAAATAAGCAATCAAGCCCAAACATATATAGATTTATTTGTGGCCCACTATATGCACAAGTATATACCAAGTTTTAATGAAAACTAACATCTAAACATATATTCAAAACATGAAGCATCAAACGGGATAAAATTAACATGGTAAACAAAAACATGATTATTAAGAAAATCCACAAGTTATTAGAACTATGATATACGCCATATCAACCAAATAGTGAGAACACAAAAGAATTTATCCATATTAAACATGGGTGCCTCAAAATAACTAAACATGTATATCACAAGTCTAATAAGCATGGCATTTTCATACTAATCACTAAACAATAAAACATGCTACGAAAGATAAACATGAAAAGCATGTAAAAAAAGGAGTTAGAGATTCAATACCAAAACCAATGAGGGCACCGCTCTAGTTCTCCAAACTAAGGTGGTCTTCCCACCAAACCTTCCTTTGAAAGTGATGCATCCAATAGATTTCCTTTAAGTACGGAACGCATCCACTCCAAGGTACGGCTACTCTCACGTCATGTGAGAGCCCACACCTACATTAAACAAAGGAGGGGTGGTCTTTGGTACCCATATCTTATTGGGTCCATGGGGTTAGTACCTTCTCTAACCCAAACAAAATTATTTGCTAAATTCTCAACATGTATTCTATCATAGCAAAATTTAGCAAGGTGGCCCTTACGTCCACAATGTGTACAAGTGTACACATGAGCATACAAAGTGTGATGGTGTCCGTGAGTAGCATGTGTATGCCGTGGAGGGTGTGCATGCATAAAGGATGGAACTTGTTTCTTTCGAACCAAGATTTCCAAACGTGAGTGGTTCATGGCACATTGGCTCATAGTGGAGCCCAAACAATCAACGTTCTTCTTGAAAAGTCACCTAGAGGGGGGGTGAATAGGTGACAATGCTAATCTAGTGAACTAAATGCGAAATTTTAAAAAGTTAATGCAATGAGCACTCAAGTGTGATCAACAAGTGATGCACACACAACCAAGCCAAGCAAATATGAATGAGCAATATGAATAGAAATGCAAGGCACAAAGTAAAGAGAGAGATAGAGAGAGAGAGAGCCAATAGATCAAACGCAAACACCAAGATATGTTCTCGAGGTTCGAGCACCCAGCTCTACATCCCCGCCTTCACCCAGAAGGATTTCTAATCCACTAGCTAGAGTACCCAACTCCACAGGAGTACCCAGTTACACAATCACAACCTCCACTTGAGGCAAAAGCACCAAGCCAACAACAATCACCTCACACCTTGAGGGATTAGCACAAAGCAAACAAGGATCACCTCACCACTTGAGGGATACTACCCAAAGGCACAAAGCCAAACAAAGATTGGGTTTACAACTTGGTGGTCAATACAACAACCACAAACAATCTCTTTCTCCCACACAAAAATCCTATAGAAAAGATAGTAGATTGTAGCTCAAGTGTGGAGAAAACCAATGGAATGAAATTAGAATCACAAAGAAAAATCCTGGGAAAACAATAGAAATCAAGATGGTGAAGTTCAATCAAAAGCTTTTCCCAAAAACCCTCTTCTTTGATTTTCCAAACCCTAGCAAAAACACCAAAAAGAATGTTCAATTCAAGTCCAAAAACTTCTTTTGATTGCAGCAAAAACACCAGAGAGTATGGAAAAATTCGCACAAAAAATCTTAGAGAAAAACTCTTGCAAATGGGGTATTTATAGGCAAATCTGAAAACTAGCCATTGGCTGTAATTTTTGCCAGAATTACCCTGACGGTCGACCGCCCGGTCGACCGCCCAACAATCAATTTTTGACCCGTTGGCGCTAGCGGTCGACCGCCCGGTCGACCCAAACAAACAGAGAGCAAACCTGCTCTCAGTCGGTCGACCGGCCCGGTCGACCGTCTCAGGGACTCCAGACGTGCACAGATCTGTGCACGTCCGGTCGACCGTCCCGGTCGACCGGACTTCAGCCAAGTCGACTAATAACCTGGTTTAGTCGACTGGTTGAGTCCTGGACCTGAAAACTGAGTTAGAAACATATTTAAAATTCTTTTATCATTTCTAAAAATCACCAAAAATAGTTTTATCATTTTGCATTGATATATAAACATGTGGTAAAAAGTTTAGCTTAAATATCAATCAATATGAACTATTTTTGTGTCTTATCATTTTTACCAAAAACTAAAACTGTATTTTCCAAAACTTGGATTTTGAATAGAAAATACATTTTGTCCAAAGCTCTTCCAAATACAAAAACATGATATTTAAACACTTTGAAGCATGATGCATATGGATAGAAATCCAATATACATGAAACATATATATATCATAGTTTTTGTCCTTAATTTCAAAATTAAGTTTTGTTAAAACACAAAACCTAAAGCACATGAAATAGGTATATCAAAGTAAGTTTGTCTAAGAGTTGAAGCATGCATGTATATAGAACAAATCTAATATACATTAAACCATGTAAACTTGTTTTGATATAATATCTATTCATGCAAACCAAAATCGGTTAAACCAAAAACCGAAAACCAAAACATGATACGTGTGTGTTGTGAACTTGAGCTTATCATACTATTCTAATCTTTACAATTAGGATCTAAACTCAAAACTAAACTATGGTACCGATGTCTTCTTGTAGCGCGCAATCTCAAAGCCGACTCGATCCAAAACTCTTTGATCCACCGAGCAAGTGCTATATATGATCTTTGACGCTCGGGCTCTTGAATCAACATGTGGGTAGCTTCCAAATCATCTTGTTGAAGCTAATCACCAACTAATAACTTGACTAATGATCTGAAACTAAAATCACAAGATTATTAGTACACATAACTACATGAGTTAATCATCATCAAAACTAGAGTGGAAGGCCTTTGGGCCAACAATCTCCCCCCTTTTGATGATGACAAAACTCATGGAGTTATATATGCATTGATTAAAGTTAAGCTTCAAAGAAGCTCCCCTTAACTCATGCATAGGATAAACAACTAATAAATGACTCTAGATACCAATGAAATTATAAAACAAATAAACATGTTCTAGATACCAATTATCAAAAATAATTAAACATGCTCTTGATACCAATGAAAATCTTTAAAAAATAAACATGCTCTTGATACCAATTAAACTAAACATAAACATGCTCTTGGTACCAATTAAACTAAACATAAACATGCTCTTGATACCAATTATACACAATATATGCAAAACAAAACTAATGATCTCTTATACAAGCTCTTGATACCAAAACTAAGCAAACTAAACATGTTCTTTAAATAATGCTTTGGATATCAAATTTAACTTAATAAAAACATTAAAAACATAAAACATGCATATGTAAACATGCATATAAACTCAAATTCTTCTCCCCCTTTTGTCAATCATCAACAAAGGGGTTAAAAAAAATCAAAACTAATGAAAACATATTCTTTTTATATTCAAAAACAAGGGATGTTCTCCCCTTTTTGACTAAACACAAATATGATACCAATTAGAATAAAAAGTGTCAAGGAAGTGCATATTGATACCAATTAAAAATGAAACTATACCAATTGAAAAACAAAATGCCAATTGATAAGTAAACAATCATCATATCATTTGAAAATAAACAATCTTTGATATCAAACATAACAAATTTTGAATTTCTAAACATAAATGTTGATACCAATTGAAAATTAAATCTAGATCATTGAAATCATTGCCAATTGAAATTATTTTCTATCATAAAGTAAGGGAGTGGAATACTAAATACCAATTGAAAGAAACAATACAAAATTTTCTCCCCCTTTATGAAATACCAATAAAAACTATGATAAGGCTCGAGTTAAGATACCAATTGAAAACTAAATCAATTGAAACAAGGTTAAATCTCAAGCTTATCATCATAAACAAGATTTGTGCTTAAAGATATAGGGATATAATAAGCACAAATAAAACATGTATATGTATGAAAATTAGATACCAATTGAAATTGATATACTATGAAATCCAAGCATACATACATAAAAATATGAGTATACAAGAAATGTCAAGATTGATACCAATTGAAAGAATTCAATGATACCAATAGAAACAACAATAAGATCAAGTGTATATCTCATACTCCTATACCTCCCAATCATGGTTCAAGTCTCAAATGGTTTTCATTTTAAAGTAAACATGAACATGATCTCCCATCCAACCACCCTTACATGGTAGGGGTTTTCAAAAATAGATTTGCAAATATAGTATGTTTGAAAATCTCTACCAAGGAAGAATATCACAACTAGTTATATGAATCAACTAGTACGAGATTCTTCAAACAAGGAATAACAAAAATATTTTTCATGAAGACACATGTAAACCACATGGCACTAAAACACTCAAAATCCATATAGCACAATTTATACTCATGAAAACTAAGTCATGAGAAAACATTAAATAAGGTGAGTGTACAAGTGTTATGAGAAAACATATTAATATGAAAATGGACAATCAAGCTCAATAGTAAAAACATGAAACTTATCTAAGATGTGAAATCACCTATTGAAATCATCTTAAAAACATGATATTCATCATAAATGTGAAATCACCTAGCAAACATGAAAATCATCAAAACATGATTTAAACTTCAAGGCATATGTATGTCATGTACAAACTAAAGTATACATACATATCCTAAACACAATGAGTCCACAAAAGTATATGCATGAAGGCACGTGGCTCAAGGATGTATATGTATAATCAATAGTTTGGACAAGATGGACATATACATGAAGTTAAAACAAAACATGTAAAATGATGAATACAAGTCAAATGCAAGAATCATCAAAACTAGACTATACTAGTACATCAAATGAATACAAATGAGCGTTCAAGTACAAACATATATAAAAGTCTATTTGTAGCTCACTAGTTGTACAAGTATAAATCCTAGTCTTAATGAAAACCATCATTCAAGCAAGTAGTCAACACATGAAGTATAAAACGGGTCAACAATCAATATGATCATGATAATCAAAAACACGAATTATTAAAACAAAAAGTCATAGTCAACCATATGATTAGCATGACAAAGACATGTGCATTAGAATTATGATCAACATGATAGCTAAAATATAAAGAGAACACAAAATATGGGTCCATACTAAACATGGGTGTCCAAGTAACTAAACATGTATAACACTATTCTAATAAGCATGGCATAGGCATAATGAATAACAAAACATGACATGCTATAAATAGATGAACATTAAAAGCATGCAAAATAAAAATTGGAGTTAGAGAATGATACCAAAACCGATGAAGGTGCATCTCTAGTTCTCCAAACCGCGGTGGTCCTCCCACCAAATCTCCTTGAGAGTGAAGCATCCAAATGGTTCTCCTTTTGGCTTAGAATGCATCCACCTCAAGGCACCAAAACCCTCACGTGATGCGAGAGCTCCCACCTATATCAAAAGCCAAAGAGGTGGTTTTTGGTACCCATTTTCTAGTGGGTCCACGGGAGTTAGTTTCTTTTCTCACCCAAACAAAATTAATTGCTAAATTTTCATGATAAATGCGATCATAACAAAATCTAGCAAGGTGGCCTTTTCGACCACAATGTGTACATGTGTACACGTGAGCATACATATGATGGTGGTGACCATGAAAAGCATGTGTATGCCTAGAGGTGTGTGCATGCAAGGTTGGAGCTTGTTTCTTGCGAACCAAGGTTTCCAAACGTGTGTGATTCATGGCACAATGGCTCAAAGTGGAGCCCAAACTATCAACACTTTTCTTCAAATCAATTATGTCATTTTCAATGCTAGAAGATAAAGTGGAGCATGCAATAGGAGTGGAAGAGGTAGTGGCTATGTTAGCATGGCAAACATGAAAATCAATATTATTTTTCAAAGATTTATTTTTGTTCAAAACCAAATCCAATTCTTTTGAAATGAAATCAATTTCATTTTTCAAAGCAATGTTTTCTTTTAGAACAAGATCTAATTTTGAAGATAAAACCTTATTGTTCTTCAAAGTATCATCACAATCATTTCTATTTTTTAAACCTCAATTTCTTTAAGGGCAAGTTCAAGTTGAGATTTTAGTGAGTCACGTTCACCAGCAATCTCTCCTTTTTCTTGCAAAACAGTTTCAAAAGTAGAGCATAAATCTTTCAATTCTTCTTTTACATCAAAATGTTTCTTTTTCAAAAGTTCATGTTTTTCTAAAAATTTTTCAAGCTTAGAGGTAAGTTCAACATTTAAAGTTTGAACCTCACCACATCCATAGCAATAAGAACTAGAGCAATCATCTAGTTGAGAGTCCGATTGTACCTCATGGGAGTCATTCCCATGGACCATAAAGCAAGGTTCTTCGGATATGTCTCTCCTAGATCTCCTTATCTTGTTGATAATCTTTGGAAGCTCGGGAGATGACAACATGCTCCAAACTGCAAAAGCCGAATCATATCGATCAAAAACATGTAGAAGATTTTCATTGAGAGATGCTCTAAGTGCCCTAAGTGCTAATGCATTTGCCTTTTTATGCTTGCTACTATTTGGGAAGGATTCTTGTGTAGAGGCTTGATAAGCTAGATGTCCTAGGCTTTTAAATGACTACTCATCTTGGCTATCCAAATATCATGTCTAGCAAAATTAAACATAGGAGGGCTATCCATGAGTGCAAACTAATATGTGTGCAAATGACAATGCAAATGAAGATTAGCAAACCAAGATCTTACTCCTAGGTGGTTAAACCTAAATATCAGGAGCACTAGCTCTGATACCAATTGAAAAGTCACCTAGAGGGGGGGTGAATAGGTGACAATGCTAATCCAGTGAACTAAATGCGAAATTTTAAAAACTTAATGCAATGAGCACTCAAGTGTGATCAACAAGTGATGCACACACAACCAAGCCAAGCAAATATGAATGAGCAATATGAATAGAAATGCAAGGCACAAAGTAAAAAGAGAGATAGAGAGAGAGAGCCAATAGATCAAACGCAAACACCAAGATATGTTCTCGAGGTTCGAGCACCCAGCTCTACATCCCCGCCTTCACCCAGCAGGATTTCTAATCCACTAGCTAGAGTACCCAACTCCACAGGAGTACCCAGTTACACAATCACAACCTCCACTTGAGGCAAAAGCACCAAGCCAACAACAATCACCTCACACCTTGAGGGATTAGTACAAAGCAAACAAGGATCACCTCACCACTTGAGGGATACTACCCAAAGGCACAAAGCCAAACAAAGATTGGGTTTACAACTTGGTGGTCAATACAACAACCACAAACAATCTCTTTCTCCCACACAAAAATCCTATAGAAAAGATAGTAGATTGTAGCTCAAGTGTGGAGAAAACCAATGGAATGGAAATCAGAATCACAAAGAAAAATCCTTGGGAAAACAATAGAAATCAAGATGGTGAAGTTCAATCAAAAGCTTTTCCCAAAAACCTCTTCTTTGATTTTCCAAACCCTAGAAAAAACACCAAAAAGAATGTTCAATTCAAGTCCAAAACCTTCTTTTGATTGCAGCAAAAACACCAGAGAGTATGGAAAAATTCGCACAAAAAAATCTTAGAGAAAAACTCTTGCAAATGGGGTATTTATAGGCAAATCTGGAAACTAGCCGTTGGCTGTAATTTTTACCAGAATTACCCTGACGGTCGACTGCCCGATCGACCGCCCAACGGTCAATTTTTGACCCGTTGGCGCTAGCGGTCGACCGCCCGGTCGACCCAAACAAACAGAGAGCAAACCTGCTCTCAGTCGGTCGACCGGCCCGGTCGACCGTCTCAGGGACTCCAGACGTGCACAGATCTGTGCACGTCCGGTCGACCGTCCCGGTCGACCGGACTTCAGCCAAGTCGACTAATAACCTGGTTTAGTCGACTGGTTGAGTCTGGACCTGAAAACTGAGTTAGAAACATATTTAAAAATTCTTTTATCATTTCTAAAAATCACAAAAAATAGTTTTATCATTTTGCATTGATATATAAACATGTGGTAAAAAGTTTAGCTTAATATCAATCAATATGAACTATTTTTGTGTCTTATCATTTTTACCAAAAACCAAAACTGTATTTTCCAAAACTTGGATTTTTGAATAGAAAATACATTTTGTCCAAAGCTCTTCCAAATACAAAAACATGATATTTAAACACTTTGAAGCATGATGCATATGGATAGAAATCCAATATACATGAAACATATATATATATCATAGTTTTTGTCCTTAATTTCAAAATTAAGTTTTGTTAAAACACAAAACCTAAAACACATGAAATAGGTATATCAAAGTAAGTTTGTCTAAGAGTTGAAGCATGCATGTATATAGAACAAATCTAATATACATTAAACCATGTAAACTTGTTTTGATATAATATCTATTCATGCAAACCAAGATCGGTTAAATCAAAAACAGAAAACCAAAACATGATACGTGTGTGTTGTGAACTTGAGCTTATCATACTATTCTAATCTTTACAATTAGGATCTAAACCCAAAACTAAACTATGGTACCGATGTCTTCTTGTAGAGCGCAATCTCCAAGCCGACTCGATCCAAAACTCTTTGATCCACCGAGCAAGTGCTATATATGATCTTTGACGCTCGGGCTCTTGAATCAACATGTGGGTAGCTTCCAAATCATCTTGTTGAAGCTAATCACCAACTAATAACTTGACAAATGATCTGAAACTAAAATCACAAGATTATTAGTACACATAACTACATGAGTTAATCATCATCAAAACTAGAGTGGAAGGCCTTTGGGCCAACACTTCTTAAGCAAGCAAATATCATCATTAATCTTAGAAGAAGAAGTGTGGCATGCAATAGGTGAAGTGTGTGATACTACCCTAGCATGGCAAACATGTGCATCAATCTTATTTTGCAAAACAATATTTTTATCTAAACACACATTCAACTCATTTGAAATAGAAATAATTTTATTTTTCAAAGCAACATTCTCTTTTAAAACAAAATCAATTTTTGAAGACAAATTTTCATTTTTCTTCAAAGTAGCATGGCAATCATTTTTAGATTTTAAAAACTCATTTTCTTTTAGGGAAAGATCAAGTTGAGACCTTAATGAATCCCTTTCATTAGCAATCTCATTCTTCTCTTGCAAAACAACATCAAGTCTAGCAATCAAATTTTTATTATCATTGTTAAGGCCTAGACTTTTCTTTTTCAACAAGTTATATTTTTCAATCAATTTTTCACAAACAATAGATAGTTCTTCATTCAAAGTATGGGGATCAACAAAATCATTTGAAGAACTAGCATAATCATCACTATCTAGTTGAGTTTCCGAGTGTACCTCAAGGGAGTCATTCCCTTGGACCGTATAGCATTGCTGCGGCTCGGATTCATCTCCACTAGATTCTTCCTCCGGTTGGATTTGCAATTGAAGCTTGGAGGTGGTGGTGGTTGTCAAGATATTCCACACTGCAAAGGCGGAATCAATGTGAGAAACACGCATAAGATAATCTTTAGGAAGTGTGCTTCTAATGGCCTCAAGGGCTTGTGCATTGGCCCCTATATGCTTGCTATCACTAAGGAAGGATTCCTTGGTAATGGCAAGGTAAACTTTATGTCCTAGGGTTTGTAAATAAACGGTCATCCTAATCTTCCAAACAAGAATGTTGGAAGGGTCAAAACTAGGTGGGGTCATGAAGTCCATGGTAAAAACTATATGTGTGCAAACACGCAAATGCAAATAAGATTAGCAAACAAATGGATCTCACTCCTAGGATGTTAAGCCTAAGTATCAGGAGCACTAGCTCTGATACCAATTGAAAGCACACCTAGAGGGGGGGTGAATAGGTGTACGTGCTAATCTAATGAACTAAATGCGCTAAATGTGGAAGCTAATGCAAATAATTGTAACACACTTAATACAACACACAAGTGTAGCCGAATTCCCCGTGAAGGGCTCTGGACTAACTCCTCTTGATTCCCCTTGAATGGGTTGAGGTGCTATGTGAAGCTCTTGTGGTTAAGTATAAGTGAGGCACACACACAATCAAGCCAAGCATATAAGGATGAATAGCAATATGAAATAATGCAAGGCAACACAAGCAAATATGATATGATGTTATGAATGATGCTTTGCACAATATAAAGAGAGAGAGTTTAGAGACAAGTGGATCAAACGCAAACACAATGATATGTTTCGAGGTTCAAGCACCTTGCTCTACATCCCCGCCTACACCACCGTGTAGGATTTCCAATCCACTATAACGTCCACCGAGGACTCCCACCGAGGGAACCTTCACCGAGAAGGATTTGTACAACAAGGGAGTACTGAACTCCTCTCTCAAACAACCACCTCACAATCGAGGGGTAGGCCCGTAGCCAAACAACAACCAACACCTCTACCAAAGAGGGTTTACAAATAATCTCCACCTCTCACTAGAGGCAGCAAACACCAAGCCTCAACCTCTACCAAAGAGGGAGCAAACCAATCACCCGATCAACCTCTACCGAAGAGGGATATAAAAAGAACAAGGGTGTTTACAACAAGTGGTTTCTTTCAACCACAAACAATCTCTCTTCTCTTTTCTCTTTTCCACAAAAACAAGATCCTAATAGATTAGGATAGAAGATAAGCTCAAGTGTGGAAACTAGGTGTTTGGAAAACAAGCAACAAAGAAAAACTACTTGGGAAAACTCTTGTAAATGATAGAAAATGAAAGCCAAGACAAATCTCCCAAAATACTCTTTTCTTTGATTTTTCCAAAAACCTAAAACAAATAAGATTGGAAGTTTAAAGCCCAAAAAAACTTTTGAAAACTTGTTTTAAACTCAGAAAAACTAGGAATTTTTCTCTTGTAAAAACCTTGGCCAAAATCCCAAAGAATTGGGGTTTATATAGGCCCATCAGAAAACTAGCCGTTAGGCTGATGTGGCAGCCTGACAGGCTAACGGTCGACCGGCCCGGTCGACCGCCAACGGTCAGAATTGTGACCGTTGGGCAAACACGGTCGACCGGCACGGTCGACCCAAACAAACAGAGAGCACTGCTCTCAGTCCCGGTCGACCGCCCGGGTCGACCGTCCCAGAGCTGCCAAACGTGCACAGATCTGTGCACGTCGGTCGACCGGCCCGATCGACTGACTTCATCCCAAGTCGACTAGGTCAGTTTGACTAGTCGACTGGTTGAAGCCTGGAACAGAAATCTGGGTCAGAAAAACAGTGTAAAATATTTTTTTAAAAATCTTTTAAGTCTTATAAAAATACTCAAAAATAGTTTTATCATTTTATATTGAAACACAAACTTGTGATAAAAATTTCAAGACATATACTAATCATATCAATTCATTTTTGAGTCTTGCAAATTTTATCAAAACCAAAACTTGTATTTTATCAAACTTGGATTTTTCAATAGGAAATCTGATTTTCCTAAAAAACTCATGAATAAACATATCTAAATAAGTTTGTTTAAGATATGAAGCATGTATGTATATTGAACACATCTAATATACATAAAAACCATGTAAACTTGTTTTGATCAAACTATTCATGAAAACCAAATCCAAAACATAAATCTTGTGTGTGTTGTGCACTTGAGCATATCAACTATACTAAGCTTTACAAATAGATCTAAACACACTATCTAAACTATGGATACCTAAGTCTTCTTGATGATCTTCATCTTCAAGTTGACTTGCTCCAAAACTACATCCATGGGCTAGGCAATGTGTGATCTTGAAGTTTTGGGCCTGGAATCACCATGAAAAGCTTCTAAACACCTTTGTTAAAGCTAATCACCAACTAATATCGTGCTAATGATCTGAAACTTAAAATCACAAGAATATTAGTAAATATAACTACATGAGTTAATCATCATCAAAACTAGGGTGGAAGGCCTTTGGGCCAACAAGAATGTGATGAAAATTATGCAAAATTAGAGACTAATCACACCCCCACACTTATCTTTTTGCTCGTCCCGAGCAAAACAAAAATAAGAAAATTATTATACCACTTTCGCAGGTGATGCGATTGCACTGAGCATGTGCAACATGCCTTTAAACCTCTAGGTTTTCTCTAGAGGAGGAGTGTTGTCTCCTGAGGGTTTTCAGCGGATTGGACCTACAAAATCCAGTAAGTAAAGAAAAGAAGTTAGTTGTTAGAAAAAGTTTTGTCATGAAAAAGAACTTTCAATCATCTAAGTAAAAATGACCGAATTACATAAGAATTAGGTTTAACCCTCATAAGTCCTCTTATATTTTAGCCTTCATAAAAGAAGAAACTATGGTTTTTCTTTAAATTTAGAAAGGAACTTGTACTTCTAACTCATTCTTTTATTTTGCTTTAGATAGATATGCATAATGTGTAAGTGTGATGTGCTTGGGATTTTTCAACTCAACTTTGAATATCTTTTAATTTTATTAATATTTACTTATTATTCTTGACTCCATTAGGTTTTCTACTTCACTTATGTAACACATATTAAACCGGTGACTCCCAAACCAGAAGGTCTTAGGGCACCAGGTGGAAAAACACCCTTCAGGTCAAATATGCAAGTGGAGTAGGCCACGAAATCAAGATTTATTTATACATTATTATATATAGAAATTTTCTTTTCTTTTCTTTTTTTGGCGTGAGTAATCATGCTTCTTGAGGCACAATTATCCAGCTTTTTTTTTTCAGAGTTGTCTCTAAATCCCAAGCATGTGTGTGTGGGTTATGCATATTCTACTAAGGCTAAATGAAAGGTATGAGTTATTTTCCTTATCCCTCCTAACTTTTTAGTCAAACCAATCTTTCTTGTTTATTTAGGCAAAAATAAAGATTCATTAATAAGGTTCCCGTAATTCCTACAATCTTTTGGTATTTTTAAAAAGGGTATGAAATTTCTTTTCAATCTAAAATTTTCTCTCTGTTTTTTTTATGGTAAAAAGAAAAAGAAGAAAGAAAAAGTGTTAGCACCCCCCCACACCTATCTAATGCATTGTCCTCAATGAATGTATATGGAAAAGTGAATGCAAGAAATAGGGTGAAGAAATGATGTTACCGTCTTCGTGGACTCGGGCCGGCCAAGTACGAAAAGGCGAAAGAAATGTCAAAAAGAATGTAGAAGGGGTAAGCATATAAACAATTTTTTGTTTTTTTGTTTTTTTTGTTTTAAATTTTTTTTATTTGTTGTGGTTAGGTGTATGACGGGGCAAAAAGAGTCAGCACACTATCATCCGGAGTCATAGGCTCATTGGTCAAAAAGGGCTTCAGTCTTTGCCCATTCACTTTGAATTCCGTGTTATTCTTAGGGTCTGCAATAAGCATAGCACCGTGAGGGAAAACAGTGCGCACATTGAACGGTCCCGACCAATGAGTTTTCAGCTTCCTCGCGAAAATATGAAGCCTAGAGTTATACAGCAGAACCCTATCTCCGGGTGCAAAGTTTTTCCGGGTTATGATTTGGTCATGAAAAAGTTTAGTCCTGCTCTTGGTGATTCGGGCATTCTCATAGGCTTCATTCCGTATTTCCTCTAATTCTGAAATCTGCAGTCTCCTAAGTTCACCGGCCTTGATCAGATCAAAGTTGAGTTGCTTAATTGCCCAGAGGGCCCGGTGTTCTAACTCTACCGGTAGATGACAGGCTTTTCCAAACACGATTCTATAAGGAGACATCCCCAGAACTGTCTTAAAAGCAGTTCGGTAAGCCCACAATGCATCATTGAGCTTAACCGACCAATCCTTTCAGTTTTGTCCGACAGTCTTTTCCAGAATGAGCTTGATCTGTCGGTTGGTGACTTCGACCTGCCCATTAGTCTGGGGATGATACGGAGTCGATAACTTGTGATTGATGGAATATTTTCGCATCAGAGCTTCAAAAACTCTGTTGCAGAAATGCGATCCATTATCACTAATTATCGCTCTAGGGGTGCCAAATCGGGAGAAGATGTTTTCTTTAAGAAATGTGACAACCACTTTGTTGTCATTTGTCTTAGTTGGCACAGCTTCTACCCACTTAGAGACATAATCTACAGCAACCAAAATGAACTGGTCGTCGAAGGAATTGGGGAATGGCCCCATGAAATCGATACCCCAAACATCAAAAATTTCAACTTCAAGGATCGGGTTTAGGGGCATCATGTCTCTTCTTGAAATTTTTCCAATTTTCTGACAATTTGCGCATGACTTGCAAAAATGATATGAGTCTTTGAACAAAGTGGGCCAGTAGAACCCACTTTGTAGAACCTTCTCTGCAGTCTTGCGGGGACCGAAGTGTCCTCCGCATGCAAGGTCATGGCAAAAACTGAGCACACTCCTCTGTTCCTCCTCTGGTATGCATCGTCTAATAATTTGGTCGGGACCATACTTAAAAAGATACGGTTCTTCCCAGAAGAAGTACCGTACTTGGGCAAAGAAGCGGTATTGGTCTTGCTTTGTCCAGTCAGCAGGTAATTGTCCCGTGGCCAGGTAATTAACAATGTCCGCATACCAGGGTTCCTTAAGAATGGCTAGGATGTGCTCGTCTAGGAAATCCTCATTGATCGGAGCTTGGATGGTTGGTGCATTCGGAATTCGTGAGAGATGATTAGCGACCACATTTTCTATACCTCGTTTGTCCCGAATTTCTAAGTCAAATTCTTGAAGCAAAGGGATCCACCGAATTAGTCGGGCTTTTGCTTCCTTTTTGGTCATGAGGTATTTCAGAGCCGAGTGATCCGTAAAAATCACCATCTTCGAACCTAACAAGTAAGGCCAGAACTTCTCTAACGCAAAGACAACGGCTAAGAATTCCTTCTCAGTCGTTGTATAATTCTGTTGGGCGTCATTCAAGGTCCTGCTCGAATAGTAAATCACGTACTGCCTATTATCGATGCGCTGTCCTAGAACAACGCCAATAGCAAAATCAGATGCATCACACTTGATTTCAAATGGCTGGGCCTAATTAGGAGCAGAAATAATAGGCGCAAAAATAAGTTCTTGCTTAAGCTTTGATTGAAATTGAGAATTTATAAAGAAAAAGATTGAGTTGTAGAGTTCTCAGTCTCAATGCTATCCGCTGTAGCAAGGGCCAAAGCGGGTCGTGATCCTCAGGGAAGGATGCGATGCAAGCTTTTCGGCCGATTTCTCTGTATGCTTCAAACAAAACAAAGAAGAGATTAGATTTGAAATATGATTAAAGAGGTATGGTTTTACTGATCTACTACCACAACCCACAATGCAAGTCTTGGATGTTGAATGTCATCTTGAGATATATATGATTTATCCTAGGTTTAATTAAGAAGAATTCAAGCAAGAGAAGATGATACTAGAATTTTACTAAGTTGCATTACCAAAAACTAAACAAGGTTTCATCCTAACTTCTAAGTATAGCATAAGAAAAGTGTTATCTTAAATTTATGTTGTCCTAGTTCTTAAGTATGAAGTCATGAGGAGTTGTTTAAGTGTGCAACCTAGATTAAGAAATCTAAATATCAGTTTAATCTTCAAGAAAAGCAATCTTAGACCTAGGATTTCTAAAAACTGATCATCAATCTATTCAACTCCTAACTTGCCCTAGGGTTGCTTAAGAGATCAGCAAACCACACAAGGAATTAGTTAGACATCATTTTTTTTATAATTATTTTTTTTATAATTTTTTTTTACTTAAAGAGAAGAATTGTTAAAGAAGGAAAAACAAAACAAGAGATCACAGATTAAAAACCAAAAAAAACAAGAGATCATAGAGAAAAGAAATAAAATTAACTGATGAGAATCAAATAGCAAAAGAGGTAACCTTTATTCGAAAATATGTCTCCAAATACAAGCTCCTTCTTCTCCACAATGCCTTTAAAATGAAATTACAAATTGCAGAAATTTAAGAAAAAGCTAAAGAAAAACCCTAATCTTCTCTGGATAGCCCTCTCTGTTGTGTCTGCAGGGGTATTTATAGGTGTAGAAGGAAGTAGAGTCCCAGAACGACTCCTCCACGAAAACTGGTAGCGAGATAAGACAGGAATGCTGCAGAAACGCGGCTTGGGCCGCGTTTCCGCGACCAAATAGTGGCGGTTGGCCACGCGCTTTGGCGCGTGGCCTCCTCTGGTCCGTCCATCTGGGTGTAGTCTTCTGGAAGTTGCATCCCGACTCTTCATCTTGGGATTTCGAGATAACTTGGGACGCAAGTTACCCTAGATCTCAAATCTTCCAATATCTTTTAAACGAATTTATTATCTTTGCACTCTCTTTCTTTGGCTTTTATCCTCATCCTGCAAGTATTTAGGGTTGAATAGAAGTCTATCCTTCCCTCTTCTTTTGGTATTTGCAACAATTGCCCTTAGTAATTGCAATTTTGACAATTGTTAATTGCAACTTTTACATTGGGCTTTAAACATGGGCTTTTGGGCTTCATTTGAGGCTTTATTCCTTTATTTTTATTTCTCAAGGCCTGCACACATTAAATAATAAAATATTAGTTAATTGTGCATGATTATATGAATAACTATGAAAATGTGATGGTAAATGTAATGATAAAAATGCACTTTTCACTACCAATCACACCCCCATACTTATCTTTTTGCTCGTCCTCGAGTAAAAATCAAAAAGAAAAAGAAAAACTAAACTAGCTAACTCACTTTCGTAAGAATCACGATTGCACTTAGCACGTGCAACAAGCCGTTAAACCCCTAGGTTACCCTAGAGGACGAGTGTTGTCTCGTGAGGGTTTTCAGTGGATTACACCCACAAAATCCATAAAAAGGAAAATATTCGAAGTATATTTGAAGAGACTAAGTAGTCTATAAGTTTTAGGATTATCATTTTTATTCATTCTTAAACTTAGTCTTAATAAAGTCAATTGTTATTCATTTTAGGTAAGGATCAAAATTGAATGTTTGTATAGTCTTTTTCGTTACCAAAAGTCATACGCATCCTTGTGAATCTAAGAATTCCTTAACTTGGACTCTCATGCCTCTTTATTATTATTATAATATTTTTTTAATACATATAACTCATCTAATTTTCTTTCGTGTAAGTATTAAGGCTTCTTGAGGCCCTCATACCAAACTAATTGACTATTAGATGTATTAATACATATATAATATTTTTTAGTTTTCTTAGGCTTTCTAATCCTCCCATGTAGCGAACTTAAAGTCGGTGACTCCCAAACTGGTTGGTTTTAGGGCACCGGGTGAGAAAACACCCCTCGGACTCAAATTCGAGTGAACTAGGCCCCAAAACTAAGGACGCTTATTTATAAACTCACCTTTAGGTGTAAATACTTATGCTTCTTGAGGCACATGTATCGAGCTTAATTAGTGATTTTTTTTTATATATATATGAGGCACAAGAGTCTTTGTCTTAGAATCCTAGATATGCATCAGGTATGCACATTTCATTAAGGTAAAAATCAAGACTAATTACTTATTCAATTTCTCCTCTTATACCTAAAAATTAAACAATTTATTTATTTTGACCAAGTTTTTAGAAATCCTAATCATGATTTTCCTAATCCTTAAAACTAACTTAGATTTCTTTCAAAAGATAAGTCAAAATATTGTCCTTTTTATAAAAATTTTTTTTTTCTTTTTTTTCTTTTTCTAATTTTTTTTATTATGTTAGAATAACTAAAGAGAAAAAGAATAAACATTTTTTTTATTTTTTTACTTTACATACCCTTCCCCCACATTTATTTCATGTATTGTCCCTAATGTATGAATGAAATGCATGGATGCATGAATTGGCAGAAAGATATAGTTACCGATACAGTGGGTCAAAAAGAGCCATGGCTGCATTCACTTCCGGAACTAATTCCAAAAAGATTTTAAGACGTTGATCATTTACCTTGAATGTACTGCCATTTTTTGGATCGTAGATCTCTATCGCTCAGTGTGGAAACACGGTCTTAACAATGAACGGCCCTGTCCATCTTGATTTTAACTTGCCGGGAAAAAGATGAAGTCTAGAGTTATAGAGTAACACTTTTTGTCCTTGGACAAAAGTTTTTCTCGTGATGAACTTATCATGAAAGACCTTAACCCTATTCTTCGCAATTTTCGCATTGTCGTATGCTTCGTTCCTCAATTCCTCTAGTTCAGAAATTTGCAATTTCCGAAGCTCACCGGCCTTATCTAGATCGAGATTCAGCTGCTTAATTGCCCATAAGGCCCGGTGCTCTAGCTCAACAGGAAGGTAGCAAGCCTTTCAAAAACTAGTCTGTAGGGAGACATTCCTAGAATTGTCTTAAAGGCAGTCCTATATGCCCATAGGGCATCCACCAGTTTGGTGGACCAGTCCTTCCTATTCTGATTCACAGTTTTCTCTAAGATAAGCTTGACTTGCCTATTGGAAACTTTTACCTGTCCGCTAGTTTGAGGATGGTAGGACGTAGACAACTTGTGAGTTATGGCATATTTTCGCATAAGAGCCTCAAAAGTTCTATTGCAAAAATGCGTACCGTTGTCACTAATAATGGCACGAGGGGTTCCAAAGCGTGAGATGATATTTTCTTTCAAGAATTTGACAACAACTTTGTTGTCATTTGTCTTGCAAGGAACGGCTTCAACCCATTTTGATACATAGTCTACGGCCAACAAGATGTATTGGTGCCCAAACGAATTAGGGAAGGGTCCCATAAAATCAATGCCCCAAACATCGAAAAGTTCTACTTCTAGAATTGGATTTAGGGGCATCATATTTCGTTTAAAAATTCTTCCTATCATTTGACATCTTGTGCAAGTCTTGCAAAACTCGAATGCGTCTTTGAACACAGTAGGCCAATAAAAGCCACTTTGCAGGATCTTTTCAGCAGTTTTGCGGGGACCAAAGTGTCCACCGCAAGCGAACTCATGACAAAAGGCTAGAACGCTTCCAGTCTCCTCATCGGGGACACATCTCCTAATAATTTGGTCGCTACAATATTTGAAAAGGTATGGATCTTCCCATATGTAATACCGGACTTGAGACAAGAACCGGTATCTATCCTAATTTGACCAATTAGGCGGTGTTTGGTTTGTGACTAAGTAATTTACTATGTCAGCAAACCATGGTTCCTTAGCGATGGCTAGAAGTTGTTCATCGGGAAATTGTCATTGATGGGCAGTTCGTCGGAGGTTGCATTAGGCACGCGAGAGAGATGGTCTGCGACAACATTTTCAACACCTTTTTTATCTCAAATTTCGAGATCAAATTCTTGAAGGAGGAAGATCCAACGAATGAGTCGGGCCTTCGCATCCTTTTTTAGCATAAGGTATCGAAGTGCAGAATGGTCGGTGAAAATTGTGGTCTTGGTCCCAAGTAGGTATGGGCGGAATTTCTCCAAAGCGAATACTACTGCCAAGAATTCCTTCTCGGTTGTAGTATAGTTCATTTGGGCGTCATTAAGCATCCTACTTGAATAGTAGATTATGTGCTGCTTGCTATCCTTACGCTAACCTAAGACAGCACCTATTGCAAAATCTGAGGCATCGCACATGATTTCAAAAGGCATGGACCAGTCCGGAGGTGAGATGATAGGTGCAGAAATAAGTTCCACTTTACACTTTTCCCAAGCACTATTGCACCTATCGTCAAATATGAAGGGCACGTCTTTAGCTAGAAGGTTTGTAAGGGGTCTAGCAATTTTGCTAAAATCTTTAATGAACCTACGATAAAACCCAGCGTGTCCTAAGAAAGACCGAATGTCCTTCACACATCGTGGAATTGGAAGTTTGGCTATGATATCCACCTTAGCCTTGTCCACTTTTATCCTTTCCCTAGATATCTCATGACCTAGGACAATCCCATGCTGCACCATGAAGTGGCACTTTTCCCAATTGAGGGTCAAGTTCTTTTCGGTGCATCTACTCAGTACTAGCTCCAAGTGATGGAGACAATGGTCAAATGAATTTCCATAGACGGAGAAGTCGTCCATGAAAATCTCTAAAAAGCGCTCGACCATATCAAAAAACAGGCTTAACATACAACGTTGGAATGTGGCGGGGGCATTACATAGGCCGAAAGGCATTCGACGGTAGGCAAATGTCCCAAATGGGCACGTGAACGTTGTCTTTTCTTGGTCCTCTGGGGCTATAGGGATTTGGTTATACCCTGAATAACCGTCCAAGAAACAATAATACTCATGACCGGCTAATCGTTCCAGCATTTGGTCGATAAATGGGAGAGGAAAATGATCTTTCCTAGTGGCGGCGTTCAACTTGCGATAGTCTATGCATACTCGAACCTTAGTAGGCAATCGTGTTTGCACTAACTCATGCTTGTCATTCTCTACTACAATAAAGCTAGACTTCTTAGGGACCACATGCATTGGGCTAACCCATTCGCTATCGGAAATAGGATAAGTGATCCCATTATCTAACAGTTTCACTATTTCGGCGTGTACAGCCTCCTGCATTAGTGGGTTTAACCTACGCTATGGATCCCTCTTCGGTTTAACCCCTTCCTCTAGATGAATACGATGCTGGACTATCGTAGGGCTCAGTCCCTTGATATCTGCCATAGTCCAACCAATGGCTTCCCTATGTCTCCTAAGGGTTGCCAGTAGGTCTTCCTCTTGCCTATTAGTTAGATTGGATGCAACTATGACCGGTAACGTCTCTTGTTCACCTAGGTAGGCGTACTTAAGATGTTTAGGTAAGGCCTTTAACTCCAAAGAAGGAGGTGGCTCGATGGGTGGAGGTGTTACACTTGACTTTTCCATCTCTATAGAACTAGGCTTTTCTGCCCATTCGATCTCATCAAGGTTGAGATCACTTGATTCTAAATCTTCCTCTTCCTCTGATTCTAGTGTGATCTCCTCATTGTGCTCACTCGTTATGTTTTCAATGAAGTTAACCTCAAAGGGTTAGTCGGTCACATCGTAGGGATGCTTACCTAGGTTGAAAACAAAGACTTCCTTGGTCATATCCCCAAAAGTCAATCTCATGGATCCGTTTCTACAATTTATGATTGCATTTGCGGTTGCTAGGAATGGTCTTCCTAAGATGACGGGAGTTTGGGACCTAAGATTAGACACAAGTTGTGTCTCTAAAACAATGAAATCGACTGGGTAAATGAATTCTCCCACCTGTATGAGGACGTCATTGATCTCTCCCTTAGGAACTTTGATTGAGCGGTTAGCCAATTGAATAGTAACTTGGGTTGGGTTGAGTTCACCTAATCCAAGTTGTTGATATACGGAGAAAGGGAGCAAATTGATGCTAGCTCCTAAATCGAGGAGTGCTCGATTGATTTCAGCTCGACCTATGGTGCAAGAGATGGTGGGGCAACCAGTGTCCTTGTACTTGACTGGGATCTGGTTGGACAATAGCTCACTAATGTTAGTGGCTAGAAAAACCTTCTTAGGCACATTTGTCTTTCTTTTCTTGGTGCACATGTCCTTGAGGAATTTGGCATAACTAGGGACCTGTTGGATTGCATCAGAAGTGGGATGTTGAGCCTAACTTGATTGAACACCTCTAGTAGTTTCTCCATATGTGCATTGTTGTTGCTTCTAAACCAATTTTTCATGGGGCCCAAGCAACAATGATCAAACTAGGCCCAAATTCTCCAACAATTTCCAAAATCCGCCCTATCAACAAAATTTCCCTAGTCAAAATCCTCCACCGTCTTTCCAAAATTCACAAATGGAGACAAATAGTGGCGGTTGGCCACGCGCTTTGGCGCGTGGCCTCCCCTGGTCCGTCCATCTGGGTGTAGTCTTCTGAAAGTTGCATCCCGACTCTTCATCTTGGGATTTCGAGATAACTTGGGAAGCAAGTTACCCTAGATCTCAAATCTTCCCATATCTTTTAAACAAATTTATTATCTTTGCACTCTCTTTCTTTGGCTTTTATCCTCATCCTGCAAGTATTTAGGGTTGAATAAAAGTCTATCCTTCCCTCTTCTTTCGGTATTTGCAACAATTGCCCTTAGTAATTGCAATTTTGACAATTGTTAATTGCAACTTTTACATTAGGCTTTAAACATGGGATTTTGGGCTTCTTTTGAGGCTTTATTCCTTTATTTTTATTTCTCAAGGCCTGCACACAATAAATAATAAAATATTAGTTAATTGTGCTTGATTATATGAATAAATATGAAAATGTGATGGTAAATGTAATGATAAAAATGCACTTTTCACTACCAATCAAGCTTCCCCATGACTTGAAACATTCATCGTTGAAATCAAAGGGCACGTCCTTAGCGAGCAGATTGGTTAAGGGCCTCACGATTTTGCTAAAGTCCTTAATGAACCGTCGGTAGAACCCAGCATGCCCTAAAAAGGATCTAATATCCTTGATGCTTTTGGGTGGTAGAAGCTTAGCAATCACTCCTACTTTAGCCTTATCCACTTCTATGCCTCTCCTCGAAATCTCATGGCCCAAGACAATCCCCTGTCTCACCATGAAGTGATATTTTTTCAAGTTTAGAGTTAGGTTCTTCTCAATGCATCTTTGTAGCACTAACTCTAGGTGATGAAGACACTGATCAAATGAATCTCCGTAGATGGAGAAGTCATCCATGAAAATCTCAAGAAAACGTTCCACCATGTCAGAGAACAAACTAAGCATGCACCGTTGGAACGTTGTGGGAGCATTGCACAATCCAAACGGTATGCGCCGATAAGCAAAGGTCCGAACGGGCAGGTGAACGTCGTCTTTTCCTGGTCTTCTGCAGCAATGGGGATTTGATTGTATCCCGAGTACCCATCTAGGAAGCAGTAGTACTCATGTCCAGCAAAACGCTCAAGCATTTGGTCTTTGAAGGGTAGTGGGAAGTGGTCTTTACGGGTAGCAGCATTCAACTTCCTGTAGTCGATACAAACACGAACCTTGGTAGGCAGTCTTGTTTGTACCAACTCTTTTTCCTCATTTTCTACCACCATAAAGCCAGCCTTCTTTGGGACCGCATGAACAGGGCTAACCCATTGGCTATCAGAAATGGGATAAATGATCCCATTATCTAATAGTTTCAGAATTTCAGTAACTGCCTCTTGCATGAGAGGGTTAAGCCTGCGTTGTGGGTCCCTCCTAGGGGTTGCTTCATCGACTAAATGGATTCTATGTTGCACTATGGCTGGACTTATTCCCTTGATGTCCTTCATCGTCCATCAATGGCTTCCCTATGTCTTTTCAGAATAGACATTAAGTTGTCCTCTTGTTGCTCAGTCAGGTGAGATGCTATGATGACTGGTAAGGTGTCCTTTCCGCCCAGGTAGGCGTACTTGAGGTGTTTAGGCAAGGCTTTTAGCTCTAGGGAAGGTGTTGCTTCATTGGAGGCAATCTCTAGGTTTTCAATCCTATGATGAGGTACACTTGGGCTTGATGCCCAATCCACTACAGAATCTACGATCTGGTCTAAATTAAAATCCTCAGCCTCCAGATCAAACTCTACCTCAGTTTCTGTCTCCATGCTTTCCTCATGCTCACTGGTCAGGTTTTCAATAGAATTGACCTCAAACGTCTGATCATTGACATCCCCAGGTTGTCTTCCAAGATTGAAGACATTGACTTCCTTCGTCATGTCTCCAAAAGTCAATCGCATGGACCCGTTCCTACAGTTGATAATGGCATTGGCTGTAGCAAGGAATGGGCGCTCTAAGATGACGGGAGTTTGAGACCTAAGATTGGACACAGGTTGGGTCTCAAGCACAATGAAGTCAACGGGGTAAATGAAATCCCCGACCCAGATAAGGATGTCTGTGATTTCTTCCTTCGGGATCTTCACAGATCGGTCAGCTAGCTGAATGGTGACTCGAGTTGGGCTTAGCTCGCCCAACCCAAGTTGCTGGTATACTGAGAGAGGTAGCAAGTTGATATTTGCTCCTAGGTCAAGAAACGCTCTACTGATTTCGGTCTGTCCTATGGTGCAGGAAATGGTGGGACATCCGGGATCCTTGTATTTCACCGGAATGGGACCAGACAGAATTTTGATTATATTGGTTGCCAAGAACACTTTCTTGGGCACATTGGTCTTTCTCTTCTTCGTACACATATCCTTAAGAAATTTGGCATAAGCCGGGACTTGTTGGATAGCGTCAAGAAGTGGCACATTCAATTTGACCTGGTTGAACATCTCAAGCATTTTCTCCATGTGCATATTCTTATTGTTGGTCCTAAGCCTATTAGGAAAGGGTGCTACAGGCTTATGAACTTGTTCAGCAGCTTTGTCCTCGTCAGATGTTTGTGGAGTGGATTGGGAGGAACTAGCAGAGGTGAAGGCAGGAGTGGGATCAGGATGGATTGGACTTTTCTGTTGGTAGACCTGGTTGTCTACCTTCTTTCCAGATCGCAGTGTGTGAACAGCATTGCATTGGTTAATCGATGGATCCTGAATTTCATATGCTTGATTGGAGGTTTTTGGGTTAACTAGCGGCTGACTAGGCAAAGTACCCTTTGGTCTTTCACTTAGGGAGCTAGCTAACTGGCTCATCTGCATTTTCAACCTCGATATGGCCTGTGAATGATTGTTCAGAGTTTGTCACTGATTCTGCATGAAAGCAGCTTGGGACTTTATGAAAGCCTCTATGCTCTCCTCCAATTTACTGATTTTCTTTTCCATTGGTGAGCCTTGGGAGGAGGAAGCTGGGACTTGACTGGGAAAAGTTGGTGGAGGAGTAGGATGGTGAAAATTGTTGAAAAAATTAGGCCTGGGAGGATTGTTTTGGGCCCAGGAGAAATTGGGGTGATTTCTCCAGCCGGAATTGTAGGTCTGTGAGTAGGGGTTGTGAGGCGGCCGTGAGTAAGCCGCGTTCAGGTGTTCCGGTGGCACTTGCTGGGCATGAAAAATGGGGCACTCTTCAAAGACATGGTTTGGTGCCTGACAATATGAACAACCCGGATTGTGAATTGGTGGTGGGTTGATCTGGTTGACACTGGCAGGCTCTTTTGTTTCCAGAGCCTCTATCCTTCTCATTAGGGTAGCAATCTTAGCCTCGGCAGCTATGAATGATTCTAGAGATAGGAGCCCCCCTCTTGAAGCTATAGATTGTGAATTCCTAGGTTTTTTCGAGGCTGGCTCTCATTGCAGGGTTTTCTCCGCTAAATCCTCAAATAAATCCCAGCCCTGATTCTCATCCTTCTGCAAGAACCCTCCCTGACACATCGTTTCTAACAGTGTCTTAGTCTGATAATCTAGACAATCGTAGAGTGATTGAAGCACAACCTGCACAAAAAATACGGAATTACAGAACTTAAGATTAGGATGTGCAAATGCTCAATTCTTCTGCGATAGCAAGTGGCTATGCGGGTCGTGATCCACATGGAGGGTTTTGCAATAGAAGCGTTTACGTTCTTTTATTGAAATCTTATGAAAACAAAACGAAAGTTCTTCTTTGTTTCTTAAAAAGAAAAGAGAAAAAGAGTTATGTTAAAGTTAGAAGAAAATGAGAGACGAAGAAGGTGGAAAGAAAAGACTATTTACAAAGAAGGGGAAAGAAAGCGACTATGTACAAATGAGTCAAAAAGAAAGAGTTGGAAGAAGTGGTGATCTATACTAAAGAAATAAAAGAAAAGAAAGAAAGGAGAGTGAAGAAATACTTACCTAGTTTGATTGATGACTTACTTGGAAACCTGTGCATGTTCTACCTTTGTTTAGGAGGTGTTCAACGCATAGATCATAAGCCCGAGCTCAGTCCCCGTTCGTATTATATCATCAAGTCTAGCACAAGCATGAAGTGATACGTCTTGAGGAGGAGAACGCCTTCATGAACTATCGTTGGCACTCACATAACATCGTTATACTTGTGCTTTGGAATTCACTTGTAAACTCAACAAAAACAACGAGGTAAAGTAGAAGAGGAAGACGAAAACAAAAGAAAATGAAAGTAAAGCAGAACATACAAATGTTACCTTTTATTGCTTGAAATGATGGAAGAAAGGAGGAGGGTACATCGGTGTCACTCTCAACATATGGCTCTCTCTCTTACTTACATGAATCATCATCTAACCTAAGCTTACATACAATTTACATAATAAGAAAAGAAAAACCTAAACTAAGAATTGAAAAACTAGTCTAAATCCTAACTCTGCATTGTCGTCCCATTTTTAGCGCAAGTACAGGCCTTTTATAGGCAAAAACCCAATCTATAGGATCCCGGGGAGGTCGGGGGAGCAAACGCTCCCGCTAACTCCCCAACTTTGCCGCGGAAACGCGGCTTAGGCCGCGTTTTTGCGGCCAGGGTGTGGCCAGGTGGCCACACCCTGTTGGTGGGTCGCGCTGGTTTGGCCTTCTGCTTTTATCTTCAGTTGGTTTCTTCGTTTGAGTTCAGATTTCTGACGAAATGGCCTTGGATTCTTGACTTTAACCGATCGATTCTGAGAGGATTCTTCTCAACCGATTTTCAACTTCTTGATTTTGCCCTGATTTACTGAGTGCGAATTAATTCTGATTTAATTCAGAATTTTGGTGGGCTTTGGGCTCATTTCTCTTCATCTCCTTAAAGATTGGGCCTGCAAATAAATCAAACAATTAATTAGGACAATGCAGGCTTTTATTTTATAATAAGTATGGACATATGATATTAAATATGCAACATTAGCGACCAATCACACCCCCATACCTATCTTTTGTTCGTCCTCGAGCAAAACAACTAAACTATACTAAGGATTATTAGATCACTTTCGCAGGTCGCGCGATTGCACTGAGCATGTGCAACAAGCCGTTAAACCTCTAGGTTTTCCCTAGAGGACGAGTTTTGTCTCGTGAGGGTTTTCAGCGGATTACACCCACAAAATCCATAAAGAAAGGGAAGTAAAGAGTTAGTATTTTCGAAAAGCATTTTGAAAGAGAAAAATATTTTAAATATAATTGTAAGATCTAAGCAATCTATAAGTTATAGGAAAACTGAATTTTTCATTCCTAAACTTAGTCTCTATTCAAAAATTTGTTATCAATCAAAATAAGGAGTCAAACTGTACTTCTCATCTAGTCTATTACTTTACCTTAAGTCATATGCACCTTGTGACTGTGAAAATTTTTACAAAGGGTTCATTAACTCTAACTCTTACGCCTTATTTATTTATACATATATATTTTTTTTGGAGGTATTATTCCTTAGTTCTATTAGGCTTTCTAATCTACCCATGTAACGAGCCTTTAATCAATGACTCCCAAACCAAACGGTCTTAGGGCACCGGGTGAGAAGACACCCTAAGGACTTAAGGACTCGAGCAAACAACGCCACAAAACTAAGGATTTTATTATATGAACCACTTTTAGGCGTGAATACTTATGCTTTATTAGGCACAAATACCCAGCTTAATCAGAGGATTTTATATATTTTTTTTTCAAACTTATCTAATTATCTTTCGCATAAATACTAAGGCTTGCTTAGGCCAAAGCACCTAGCTAATCAATAATTAGATTTGTTTATTTTTTATATATATATTTTTTATAAGGCATAAGAATCTTTGTTTTTGAACCCTAAGTGTGTAAGTGTATGAAGTGTGCATATTTCATCAAGGTAAAAATCAAGACTAAATTACTTTGACAAATTTTCTTCCTAACCCTAAAAATCAAACAAATAATCATATTTTGACCAAGTATAAGAAATCCGAATTTTGATTTTCCTATTCCTTAAAATTAACTTAATTTCTTACAAAAAATATGTCAAAATATTATTTCTATTTTCAAAAAGTTTTTAATAAAAAGAAAACTAAGTTATGTTAGACCCTCCCCCACACCTATCTCATGCATTGTCCTCAATGTATGAATTAATGCATAGATGCATGAAAAGAAGAAAGGGAAGGAAAGTGTTACCTTAAGGTGGTGGTTCCGGTGGTGGTCTGATTGGTCCACGAAACGCGGCCCAATCGACTTTTCTTTGGGTTCGGAGGAACCCACCAACAATTTCTCTAATATAACCCATTAAAAAGATGTATCCATAAAGGATCTTTATTATATATTTAACCCCATCTAATTTCCATATTCCATAACTAATTTCGGAGTCAAATATATCAACCACCTCGTCCCAGAATGGAGTATGAAAGGATAGAACGGTTGACTTGGACTCAGGAAGGACAGGAACTAATACCGACTCAGGAAGGTGACTTAAGTCAAGTAAAGGTTCAGGAGTCGAAATTGGTTCAAAAAGCGGGTCCAAGTCAAGAAGTTGAAACTCAAGTCCACATGTATTTTCTAACAATGGGATGTGACCTAATATGGGTGATTCCAGTTCAGGAATGATAGGTGGAGGAATCAAAACTGACTCTAAAATATTACTCAAGTTTGGTAACAAAACAGGAGTCAATATTGTTTCAGAAAGTTGAACTGGATCACAGATTTGAGAATCTAGGTCACATATCTCATTGAGTTCAATATAACTTGCCAATTTGTCAATAGGATTTTTAAAATTGTATAATTGGTCAAGTTCAATATGATCCTCAAAGATGGGGGATTCAATTTCATGATGAATAGGCATAGGATCCAACGTTGACTCGGGAAAAGATCAAAATCAGGTGAAGATACCAGAGTCATAATCGAATCAGAAAGTAGAATTGAATCACTCAATTGGGGTTTAGGATCATATTCATTTTCAAGTTCTATTTCAGGAAAAGGATAACTTGCTAAACTGTCAATATCTTTTTCAAAATTTGGAGTTTGGGCAAGTTCAAATGGTTGTTCTGAAATGGAATCTTGATTTTCAAAACTACAGGACTCTTCGGCTCTAACAGAATGGTTAGTGACATTAGAACTGGTCCAACGGTGAGAATGTAGAGATTCGACCATCATATCTATGTCACGATTACGAGTGTTTTGAGCCTGAGTCATGGCTTCAAGCATCTTTTCATAGTTGATGGTTAATTGTTTTGATGAAAAGATGAAGAATTGTCTTGGAAGTGGTAGTGAAATTGTGAGTCCATCAGATTTTGGGATTTGTGTTTGGACTCACGCATACTCATTTTCAAAATTGATGGTTTCCTATTTTGGACGCGTGGAACTGAGTATGAATCTTGAAAATATTGTGGACTAGGTGGAGAAGGAGGACAAGTTGGTTGATAATTATGCTCGGGGGAGGTGAATCCCCACTGACTCTGTGAAGAGTTGAAATCATTCTGGAAATTATAGTCATACGATGGGGGCATGGGTTATATTCATTCGGATAAGACCAATCCGGCACCCTAGGTTGGTTAAAGTTATGATATGCCGGGTTGGTAATATCCGAAAAAGAATTCGATGTGTAATATGGATTATTATTAAACTTGGAAAAATTATTATTATAAGCCATATCACACAATAGAATACAAACAAAGAAAAACAAACAAATTAGCAAACAAATAAAAGAAAAAAATTCTAACTAAGTTAGGGTAGACCTATGACCTAGACGACTCCTAACAGATTAGACTGTCCACGGGAGGTTCAATGCAGACCTTGACCACAAGCTAATCAGCCAGGTCAGGGTAAAGTTAGTGGGAGGTTTTCCGTCAAAGACGTTCCTTAATTAAATAACCACCAACCTTCGGGCTTTCGGCCCTTAATCCCCTTCCTAGACACTGATTTGACAAGAGTCAAATTCCAACACCTTTCCCCCTTAGGAAAATCTCCTAATTGAGTCCGAGATGTCCTTAGGGCCAACGTCTACTCATTTTAAGTTAGGCTGGGTTAGTGAGTGCTTGGAATCTGATTTTTGGGCTAAGGAAGGGTGATTAAATCCCAACCTTATCTTGTTAATGGGTGGTGCCCTTAAAATCAATTTGTGCAAGTGTACAAGATAAATAAGATTCACTCAAAGCGATATAAATCAACCAAGAAGTGAGTCCTATGCTAAATGCAATGCATACGTACCTTGCTCCAGCACTCTTCAACAGTAAAAATAAATGAATTGAAAAGACACGTGCGTAAAATGCAAACGTTTAATCAATTTTTTATCTTTTCAACAAATGTTTTACTGTTGATTATTAGCAGGCTTATGTGATGGCATATAAGAAAAAGTAAAGTTGCAGAAAACTACAATTTGCAAAGCAAGAAGCCCTGCAAAAAGACAGTTAGTAGTCCACTCCTTTTTGCCGCGTTTTCGCGGCGTTGGCCGCGGATCCGCGGCAAAGCAGAGGGCACTTGGTCTCTGCTTTCTAGAGCAGAGGCCTAAGGCCACTTATATGTTACTGCAACTTTAATTTCCTGCTTTGCTTGCCCTTTAACCTGCAACAGAGAAGAAAATTTGTTTTAGTTCTAAAAATTTTCAATAAAAATTCAGATTTCAATAAAAACGTTACCCTCCCCGGCAACGGCGCCAAAATTTGATTGAAGCACAACCTGCACAAAAAATTCGGAATTACAGAACTTAAGATTAGGATGTGCAAGTGCTCAATTCTTCCACGATAGCAAGTGGCTATGCGGGTCGTGATCCACAAGGAGGGTTTTGCGATTGAAGCGTTTATGTTCTTTTATTGAAATCTTATGAAAACAAAATGAAAGTTCTTCTTTGTTTCTTAAAAAGAAAAGAGTAAAAGAGTTATGTTAAAGTTAGAAGAAAATGAGAGATGAAGAAGGTGGAAAGAAAAGACTATTTACAAAGAAGGAGAAAGAAAACGACTATGTACAAATGAGTCGAAGAGAAAGAGTTGGAAGAAGTGGTGATCTATACTAAAGAAATAAAAGAAAAGAAAGAAAGGAGAGTGAAGAAATACTTACCTAGTTTGATTGATGACTTACTTGGAAACTTGTGCATGTTCTACCTTTGTTTAGGAGGCGTTCAACGCATAGATCATAAGCCCGAGCTCAGTCCCCGTTCGCATTATATCATCAAGTCTAGCACAATAATGAAGTGATACGTCTTGAGGAGGAGAACGCCTTCATGAACTATCGTTGGGACTCACATAACATCGTTATACTTGTGCTTTGGAATTCACTTGTAAACTCAACAAAATCAACGAGGTAAAGTAGAAGAGGAAGACGAAAATAAAAGAAAATGAAAGTAAAGCAGAACATACAAATGTTACCTTTTATTGCTTGAAACGATAGAAGAAAGGAGGACGGTACATCGGTGTCACTCTCAACATATGCCTCTCTCTTACTTACATGAATCATCATCTAACCTAAGCTTACATACAATTTACATAACAAGAAAAAAAAACCTAAACTAAAAATTGAAAAACTAGTCTAAATCCTAACCCTGCATTGTCGTCCCATTTTCAGCGCAAGTACAGGCCTTTTATAGGTAAAAACCCAATCTATAGGATCCCGGGGAGGTCGGGGGAGCAAACGCTCCCCCTAACTCCCCAACTTTGCCGCGGAAACGCGGCTTGGGCCACGTTTCCGCGGCCAGGGTGTGGCCAGGTGGCCACACCCTGTTGGTGGGTCGCGCTGGTTTGGCCTTCTGCTTTTATCTTCAGTTGGTTTCTTCGTTTGAGTTCAGATTTCTGACGAAATGGCCTTGGATTCTTGGCTTTAACCGATCGATTCTGAGAGGATTCTTCTCAACCAGTTTTCAACCTCTTGATTTTGCCCTGATTTACTGAGTGTGAATTAATTCTGATTTAATTCAGAATTTTGGTGGGCTTTGGGCTCATTTCTCTTCATCTCCTTAAAGATTGGGCCTGCAAATAAATCAAACAATTAATTAGGACAATGCAGGCTTTTATTCTATAATAAGTATGGACATATGATATTAAATATGCAACATTAGTGACCAATCATAGAGAATCTGACACTGACGCCATTTCTCCACGCCATGATGAGGGCACTGAGCTAGGAGATCTTTGAATCGCTCAAAGTATCTCCAAAATGATTCGCTCAGGTCTTGCTTAAACTACATGATGTTCTTCCTACTGAGGGCAGTTTTGTGAATTGGGTAGAATTTCTTCAAGAAGGCCTTGACAAAATCATCCCAGGTCGTGACTGAATCTGCTGCCAAGCTGTACGACCATTTCTTAGCTAGGTCCTTTAGGGAAAAAGGGATGAAACGTAGCCTAACGTCATCGTCTCCTAGCTGGGGTATACGCATCATGAGGCATACTTCTTCAAATTCCCTAACAAAGAAGTATGCGTCCTCTGATTCTAAACCATGAAATTTGGGAAGAGTGTTAATGAATTGGGGCTTTAACTCGAAGTTATTTCTGTTTGCTTCAGGAAGTTTTATGCAAGATGGAAGTGAAGTTCTGATCGGGTAAAATCTATCCTGAAGTGACGCCATCACCGGTTCTGGATGCAAGGGTAGAGAAGTGTTTCTACTTAATCTGAAAGTTGACGGATCTCTCACCCACTCTTGCATGCAGCACACCACAAACAACGTGAAGACAACAAACAATCAAAAAGAACTAAAAACAAACAAAAGAAAGAAAAACAACCACAAGCCTTAGTCTACGGTACTTGGACCTAGACGACTCCTAACTGGTCGATTCTCCGGGAATGGTTGTTACAGGAACTTGACTACAAGCTAATCGGCCAGGAAAGAGCAAAGCTCGGAGGGAGGTATCCGGGCGGAGCCACGGGCCTAATTACGCCAAACCATGGAGCTTTCGAGGCTTTACCTCTCAATCCACTTTCCTTAGACACCGATTTTGCAAGAGTATAGTTCTTGCAATTTCCAACCTCGGTTAATCTCTTAATGAGTCCGAGATATCCCTAGGGCCAACATCTATTGATTTTTAGTTAAGGCTTAGGAAAATGTGAGTGCACTTGGAGATGGTTTTTGGGCTAAGGAAGGGTGATGAAATCCCCACCTTATCTTGTTTATTTGGGTTTTGCCCTTAAAGTCAATTGTGCAAGTGTGCAGTTTATTCATAACAAGGTAACACTCAAAGCGGTAAATCACTTCAAAATGTTGATCCTATTCTATATGAATGCACATGTACCTTTTCTCCAGCACTCTTCAACAGAAATTGAAATGAATTGAAATAGACACGTGCCCTAAATGCAAAAGTCTAATCCAAATTTCAATTAAGCAACAAGTGAATTTCTGTTGAATTTATTACACATGCATATGGTGAAGCATCCAAGGAAACTAAAAATTTAGAAAGCAATTTTTTTAGCGGCTTTCGGCAACCCTGTAAACGAGTTTGTTAGTACTTCAATCGAAAAAACTCGCTTTTACACAAATTTTTCTGAGGGCAATTGAATCCTCGCGCAATGTCCTTGGCCACCTCTTTCGCTTCCCGTGATAGTGAGCTCTGAAATCACCTAGAGGGGGGGGGTGAATAGGTGATAATGCTAATCAATGTACAAATTTAAAAGTTATGATGCAACGATCACCCGAAATAAGAATAGAAGCCGAATACCCCGTGAAGGGCTCTGAACTCCTTCCTCGTGATTCCTCTAGATAAGAGTTTGAGGTGCGCAATGCAATCTTATTGTGTGAGTATTGATCGACAATATAGCAATGAATATGGAGCAAGTAAATATAGCAATGAATATAAAGCAAGTAAATGAAGCAATTAAACCAATCACAAACACAGAGATTTGTTTCGAGGTTCGAGCACCCAGCTCTACGTCCCCGCCTTCACCCAGAAGGATTTTCCAACCACTATAACTTTCACAAAGAATTACAACCACACCGGAGTACCCAACTCCTCAATCACACTCCTCTAGTCCAGAGGTAGTGGAGCCACAATACAATGATATCTTGGTGATCAAAAGACCACAAACTCTCTTTTGAAAAACCTTTTTCCCTTACAAAAACCCTATAGAATAATGTGTAGGATTGAAGCTCATGTATTGTAAGTGAAAAAGAAAATAAAGTTGAAGAGAGTTTTGAACTAAAAACTTCAGTAAAAAAGAGAGAATTTTGAGCACAAAAACTGAGAGCAAAAACTTCTTTTGAAAGCCTTAAACTTGATTTCTTTTTGCAAAAGAATGTTGTAATCACCTCAACCCTAATCATCCCTATTTATAGGATAAAACTAGGGATTAAAGAGTAAACTGATATAATGAATATTTAGGAAATTTTTGACCAAAAACTAGCCCTCAAATTCGTTTAGAAAAGAAAATCACGTTTTAAAACGTGTTTAATAAACTAGCCGTTAGGGCTAAAATCAAGCGCTCGGTCGACCGGGTAGTCGACCGGGTTTTCAAAAATTTTAGCCGTTGCCAACCCCCGGTCGACCGAAACAAACAGTGACTAAGGTACTTTCAGTCGGCCGAAGGTCGGTCGATCGAAATGGGGTCCGGTCGACCGCCCGGTCAACCGGGAGACGTGCACACATGCACGCACCCAAACGGTCAGAAGCCCGGTTGACCGCCCGGTTGACCGTCCTGACCTGAAACAAGGCCGGTCGACCGTCCGGTCGACCGCAACAGGCCAAAAACTGACTTTTGAAAAAAAGTTTTGAAAATCTTGATAGTTTTCAAATCAATTTTGATCAAGACTTGGTATACTATACAAAATAGGGTTTGTAAGTATTAGAATATGTTTAAAACTATTTTGTATATAGGAAAAATATCTTTTAGAGAAATCTTGTGCAAAAACGTGTGTGTGGGGAAAATTGAGCTTCAACACTATACACCATTCTTTAACACACTAAAAATATAAAAACAGAGAAGCTAGAGCCGCGTTACACCAAGCTAGAGCCTTCTCTTCTATGAAACCGTCCTCTTTTGCCATTTGCCTTTTAGCATCATAATTTCTTGCAATAGCTTAGAAGGACCATCATGAATAGTACTAACCTGAAACTCATTCTAAACAACTTATTAGTACCATATAGCATCTATGTGTTTGTTATCATCAAAACTTAAACAAATGGAGAGTGTAACCTTTTGGGCCAACAATCTCCCCCTTTTTGATGATGACAAAACATATAGTCTATAATACAAGATATAAAAGAGAGGTAAAAACTCTCCCTCAAATAATGCTATATAAAACAATTTATTATGAGAGAATTTTTGAATGTTGAAATTGCAACCATAAACAAAGCAACCATAAAACCATAAAACACAAACAAAGCAACCATAAAACCATAAAACACAAACAAAGCAACCATAAAACACATATTTCTTCCCCTTTTTGTCATACATCAAAAAGGGAATATTTGCAAGAAAACTTTCTTATTCAACAACACAAACATTAAGTTCACCACATATAAAAGAAAATCTATTATAATCAAGTGGTTTAGTGAAAATATCGGCAAGTTGCAAATCGGAAGAAACATAATCAATCTCAATATCACCTTTCTCAAAATGATCTTTAAGAAAGTGATATCTAATCTCAATGTGCTTGGTCTTACTATGTTGATTTGTATTCTTAGTCATATGTATAGTACTAGTATTATCACAAAATATTTTTATATGGTCATAAAGCAAATCATAATCTAGGAGAGTATGTTTCATCCAAAGGACTTGTGCTCAACAAGCCCCCGCCGCAACATACTCCGCCTCGGCGGTTGAGAGGGCTACCGAATTTTGTTTCTTGGAAGACCATGAAACGAGACAATTACCAAGAAATTGACATGTTCCACTAGTACTCTTCCTATCCACTCTACAACCCGCATAGTCGGCATCCGAAAAACTTGTCATTGAAAAATCTCCGGTTTTCGGATAGCATAGACCCATTCCAATAGTGCCCTTAATATAACGAATAATGCGTTTTACCGCAATTAAATGAGATTCTTTGGGACACGATTGGAATCTAGCACAAAGACACACACTAAACATGATATCCGGCCTACTAGCCGTTAAATACAACAAGCTACCAATCATGCTTCTATATAATTTTATATCAACACACTTACCTTGGTCATCCTTATCAAGCTTGGTGGTGGTGGCCATGGGAGTGTTGCAAATTTTTGAGTCTTCAAGCCCAAATTGCTTTATGAGTTCCTTGGAGTACTTGGCTTGACATATGAATATCCCATCACACATTTGCTTGATTTGGAGTCCAAGAAAATAATTCAATTCTCCTATTAATGACATCTCAAATTCACGTTGCATGCATTGTTCAAACTCCTTGCAAAGTAACTCATTAGTAGAACCAAAGATTATATCATCAACATATAATTGAACTATAAGAATGTCACTATCAACATGTTTTGTAAATAATGTGGTGTCTACTTTGCCTTTAACAAAATCATTTGAAAGAAGAAAACTAGAAAGTCTTTCATACCAAGCTCTTGGAGCTTGTTTTAAACCATACAAAGCTTTATCAAGTTTGAAAATAAAATTTGGATGAACATGATCTACAAAACTGGGAGGTTGTTCAACATAAACTTCCTCATCAATAAAACCATTTAAAAATGCACTTTTTACATCCATTTGAAAAAGTTTAAAATTTTAAAAGATGCATAAGCTAGTGTGATCCGTTTGGCTTCAAGCCGTGCTACGGGTGCAAAGGTCTCCTCAAAGTCGATTCCTTCAACTTGAGTGTAACCTTGGGCCACTAACCTAGCCTTATTCCTAATAACATTTCCTGACTCATCTAACTTGTTCCTAAAAATCCACTTAGTACCAATTATTAGTCTATCGTGGGGTCTAGGAACAAGGTGCCAAACTTGGTTGCACTCAAATTGATTGAGCTCTTCTTGCATAGGTAGCAACGAATATGAGTCACCCTCGGCTTCGAGGATGTTTTTGGGTTCAAAATGAGATATGAATGCAAAATTATCACACAATTTATGAAGTTTGGAGCGAGTAGTTACCCCTTTGATATATCACCTATGATGAGATCTTTGCGATGATTTGTAGCGTATCTCCAATCTTTAGGAAGTGGTTGAGATTGCTCCACTTCATCCTTTTGAACTTCACCAATGGCTTCTTGCTTGTCTTCTTGGATGGGTGAGTCCTTCAAGGATATTTTCTCCATGTTCTCACCTAATGAGTCAATCTCTACAACATTCTCAACAATAGTATTAGATTCTTCAAATTTAACATGCATAGTTTCTTCAATAGTGTGAGATGATTTATTAAACACTCTATATGCTTTGCTAGTACTAGAGTAACCAACAAAGATTGCTTCATAAGCCTTAGCATCAAACTTACCCAAATTATCTTTAGTATTCAAAACAAAACACTTGCATCCAAAAATTTTAAAGTATGAAACATTTTGTTTTCTTAAATGATAAATTTTAAAAGAGGTTTTGAAAGTATTTTTACACAATAAATACGATTGATATGTAGCATGCGGTGTTTACGACCTCGGCCCATAAGTATTGAGGGAGACCATATTCACTTATCATAGTCCTAGCCATTTCTTGAAGAGTTCTATTCTTCCTTTCAACTACTCCATTTTGTTGTGGAGTTCTAGGACATGACATTTCCTGCTTAATTCCCTTTTCATCACAATAAGTCATGAAGAGTTAGTTAACAAACTCACCACCTCTATCACTTCTTATCCTTAAAATCCAAAATCCTTTATCTTTTTCAACCCTCTTTCAAAAATCTTAAAATGCGAAAAAGTTTGATCTTTGTGTTCCAAAAAGAAAACCCAAGTGAAGCGAGAAAAATCATCAACTAAAACAAAAATATATCTACTTTCATTTAAGCTTTTTGTATTAGTTGGTCCAAAAAGATCCATGTGAATCAATTCTAATGGCCTAGTTGACATGATATCCTTGATTGGTTTGAAAGAAGACTTGGTTTGTTTCCCAAGTTGGCACGCACCAAAAATGCGGTCTTTTTCAAACTTCAAATAAGGAATACCCTTCACCAATTCCTTAGAATTAATTCTAGCAAGGTGATCAAAAGATGCATGTCCTAATCTTTTATGCCAAATCGATGAAATCTCATCAAAAACATTCAAGCATTTAGTAGAATAATCCAAATTAAGCATGTCAATAATATAAACATTATTTTCACGAAATCCGGTGAGAATACAATCATTGGTTTTACAATCAAAATTTTGCAAGAAGATTCATCAAACACCACTTGAGACCACGATCACATAATTGACTTATACTAAGCAAGTTATGTTTAAGCCCTTTAATAAGAACAACATTTTCTATTAAAGGAGATGCACCAATCTTAATGTTACCTATACCGATGATGATGCCCTTGGAGTCATCTCCGAAGGTGACGGTGCCACCTTCAACGTACCTTGATAGGGTTGTGAAGTTGTTGATATCCCATGTCATATGCCTTGAACAACCACTATCAAGTTACCACCGCTCCTTACGTCTTGGAGCCTTGGTGTGTACCTACATCAAATAATTTAAGACTTAATTTTGGTATCCATATTTTCTTGGGTCCTAAAGAGTTAGTGTCTCGAACCCACATAGAATTATTTGTCCTATTTATATGATCATAGCAAAATTTAGCTAAATGGCCATTCCGGCCACAATAAGTGCATCTATAAATTCTTCCATATTTAAATGCATAATGAGCATGTGGCTTACGAACATGTGAATTATGAGCATGAGTAGTTTTAACATGAGTGTCATGTGCAGTGTTGGCATGATGAGCATGTGAATTTTTAGCATGTGTTGTTTTATACTTTTTTAGCATGTGGAGTGTGCATATGCTTCTTAGAAAACATTTCTTCTAATTTAGTAGTATTAAAAGCACATTCTTTTAAAATATTTCCAAAATCATTGATTTTAGTTTTTAACAAGGATAATTCATTTTCATCAATTTTTGAAAATTTAGCTTTACAAGCAATTTTATAAGCATCAAACTCTCTTTTTGTTGAAATAAGATTAGAAGAAAGTTCATCCTTTTCTTTTGAAGAAATTGCAAGTTGATTTTTAAGCATCTCAATTTCCTTTTTCAATTTTGAACATTCTACCTTTTTATCATCAAAACTTTCAGAGAGTTCAACAAAAGCATGTTCTAACATTTATCTACTTATTTCATTTTCATCTTCAAGAGGTTGAGTAGTTACCTTGGGTGTGTTTGCCATGAAACACATATTTGCCGTGTCGACTTCATCTTCGGATTCACTTTCCGAATCCCAAGTGGCTTTGTATACCTTCTTTTCAACCAACCTCTTTTACTTCAAGGAGGAGATCATCTTTTTCTTGAAATCGGGACAATCGGCCATGATGTGTCCGGGTTTCCCACAGTTGTAGCATATGATCCTTTTCTCCTCCTTCCCTTCCCATCGTCTTCTATAGTTGAGCTTATTCTTGCGGTATATTCTCTTTACATTTCTTACAAAGAGAGATAGCTCTTCATCATCTTCTTCATCTTCTTCATCATCGTAGTTGGAAGAGGAAGACTTGAAAGCTAATGACTTCTTCTTTTGAGGTACTGCATCTTCTCTAGCCTTCTTCTCCATCTCATGAGTCTTAAGGTTTCCAATAAGACTTATGAGCTCCATCTCATCCTTGTCATTCAACTCCTTCAAGGTGGTAGCTTTGATTTCCCATGACGAAGGAAGAGCACGAATCACTTTGCGCACCTTTTGGTCGTTGCTTATTACATCACCTAGAGAAGAAAGAGCATTAGTAATCTTAGTAAACTTGGTAATCATATTATCAATAGATTCATCTTCTAGCATTTTAAAACATTCATATTAGGAATGCAAGAGATCTATTTTGGCTCTCTTGACTTGTGATGTCCCCTCATGAGTGACCAATAAGTGTTGCCAAATCTCATAGGCGGATTTGCAATGGATAACCCGTGTTAGATCATCCTCATTCAAAGCTGTGATAAGTGCATTTTGAGCCTTAGAATTAGCCTCATATTCCTTGAAGGTAAATTCGGACCAAGTGTCCTCCTCACTTTTGGGTCTACTATAAGGCTTGGTCAAGGACTTAGCAACAAGGCTTCTTAGAGATTGTAGAAAAATAGTCATCCTAACTTTTCATATGGGAAAGTTGAGTCCATCAAATTTGGGAGGGGTCTTAATGTTATCAGTCATCTTTACTAGTGTATGAATGAAAAAATGCAAATAGTGATTAGCAAATTTTAGGATCTCTCTAAGGATGTGAAGCCAAAAACTAGAGTCCTAGCTCTGATACCAATTGAAATCACCTAGAGGGGGGGTGAATAGGTGATAATGCTAATCAACGCACAAATTTAAAAGTTATGATGCAACGATCACCCGAAACAAGACTAGAAGCCGAATACCCCGTGAAGGGCTCTGAACTCCTTCCTCGTGATTCCTCTAGATAAGAGTTTGAGGTGCGCAATGCAATCTTGTTCTGTGAGTATTGATCGACAATATAGCAATGAATATGAAGTAAGTAAATATAGCAATGAATATAAAGCAAGTAAATGAAGCAAGTAAATCAATCGCTAACACAAAGATTTGTTTCGAGGTTCGAGCACCCAGCTCTACGTCCCCGCCTTCACCCAGAAGGATTTTCCAACCACTATAACTTTCACAAAGAATTACAACCACACTGGAGTACCCAACTCCTCAATCACACTCCTCTAGTCCAGAGGTAGTGGAGCCACAAATACAATGATATCTAGGTGATCAAAAGACCACAAACTCTCTTTTGAAAAACCTTTTTCCCTTACAAAAACCCTATAGAATAATGTGTAGGATTGAAGCTCATGTATTGTAAGTGAAAAAGAAAATAAAGTTGAAGAGAGTTTTGAACTAAAAACTTCAGAAAAAAAGAGAGAATTTTGAGCACAAAAACTGAGAGCAAAAACTTCTTTTGAAAGCCTTAAACTTGATTTCTTTTTGCAAAAGAATGTTGTAATCACCTCAACCCTAATCATCCCTATTTATAGGATAAAACTAGGGATTAAAGAGTAAACTGATATAATGAATAATTAGGAAATTTTTGACCAAAAACCAGCCCTCAAATTCGTTTAGAGAAGAAAACCACGTTTTAAAACGTGTTTAATAAACTAGCCGTTAGGGCTGAAATCAAGCGCTCGGTCGACCAGCCGGTCGATCGGGTTTTCAAAAATTTTAGCCGTTGCCAGCCCACGATCGACCGCCCGGTCGACCGAAACAAACAGAGACTAAGGTACTTTCAGTCGGCCGAAGGTCGGTCGACCGGGAGACGTGCACACATGCACGCACCCAAACGATCAGAAGCCCGATCGACCGTCCTGACCTGAAACAAGGCCGGTCGACCGTCCGGTCGACCGCAAAAGGCCAAAAACTGACTTTTGAAAAAAAAGTTTTGAAAATCTTGATAGTTTTCAAATCAATTTTGATCAAGACTTGGTATACTATACTGATTGAGATTTTCCTGCACACAAAACTAAAGAATTTTAGATTTAGGAAAAGGATGTGCGAGGTGCTCAATTCTAATCCGCTGTAGCAATGGCTATGCGGGTCGTGATCCTCAGGGAGGGACTAGCGATGGAAGCTTGTTTAGTAATGTATCTCTTTTTTATTTATTTTGTTATTTACAATGGTATTTACAATGAGAAGTGTGAAAGAAATTGGAAAGATGTGGTTTACACTAAAAATAAAAGAAAGGAAACTAAAAACTAAAAAGAACACATACCTAGCTCTTCAGCCTGTTTACCTTTGAACTGTTGCAACGACTTACCTTGTCTTTGAAGGCATTCAAGCATGGCATATAGGATCTGTTCATCACCATAGGCCATCAAGGGCACTTGTTCGGCTAAGCAGTCTCGAAGCGATCAGTTCTCATGGTTTGCAAGACATCAGAGAGAATAAAATAAAACAAGAATAGAGAAACAATAAAATAAAACAAGAATAACAAAAACAAACATTGAGTTGATTTTATTAACAATGGAAGAAAAGTTTGACTTACACCGATGTCACCTCAGTACAAGCATGAACTCCTTCCTCCATGAAAGCATCCTCCACTCTCAGTTACATAAAAAAAATAAAAATTACAAAAAGGAAAATAAAAACCTAAACTACAACTAGCCTAAGAAACCCTAGATTTGGCTCTGTACTATGCTGGACTGTATGAGATCTGCCCATCCTCTGTTGCTATGCAGGGGTATTTATAGGAGAAAACCAGAGGATAAGAAGAGTATGAAGATAAGAGGAGCAAAATATCTCTGAATTTGAATTCTTCTTTTATCTCTAAACTTTTTTTGACTTATCAATAGAAGTTCAATTCTGTCCTGCAACTTGTTATCATGTTTATCGCCAAATATGGCTTATCTGCTGACTGAATTGGAAAGTTTGATCAACATAAGAGTTGTAGGACTTCACATCTTCTTTCTGAAGCATCTTGAATTATTAGATTTTCATATCTGTAGCAAAAGTTATGATCTGAATACTAAAATGTATACAGTCTGAATCCGAATTTTTTGAAATTTTATCTTTGCACTCTTCTCCTTTTATCTTTAGCATTTTTCTGCAAGCAATTAGGGTTGAGTAGAAGTCCATCCCTTTCCTCTTCTTTTAGCAATTAGGAGTTCTTTCTTATCCTTCCTTTTCCTCCCTTAGATTTAAATAAAGAATTTAAAAATCTAAGTTTAGATTAGGTTAGATAATAAGAAACTTCTAAATTACTACAATATTTTGCACATGGGCTTGCACATGGGCTTTTGGGCTTCTTTTAAGGCTTTATTCCTTTATTTTTATTACTCAAGTCCTGCACACAATAAATAATAAAATATTAGTAATAGAGCATGATTATATGAATAAATATGAAAATGTGATAGTAAATTTGATGATAAATATGCACTTTTTACTACCTATCATATACAAAATAGTGTTTGTAAGTATTAGAATATGTTTAAAACTATTTTGTATATAGGAGAAATATCTTTTAGTGAAATCTTGTGCAAAAACTTGTGTGTGGGGAAAATTGAGCTTCAACACTATACACCATTCTTTAACACACTAAAAAATATAAAAACAGAGAATCTAGAGCCGCGTTACACCAAGCTAGAGCCTTCTCTTCTATGAAACCGTCCTCTTTCGCCATTTGCCTTTAGCATCATAATTCCTTGCAATAGCTTAGAAGGACCATCATGAATAGTACTAACCTGAAACTCATTCTAAACAACTTATTAGTACCATATAGCTTCTATGTGTTTTGTTATCATCAAAACTTAAACAAATGGAGAGTGTAACCTTTTGGGCCAACAAGCTCCTTGGTACTTCTCCTACACACAAAAATAAAGAACAATCTTTAGTATTAAACAATAAAGTTGTTCCCTCCCCGGCAACGGCGCCAAAATTGATCAGCAAAAAGCAAGCACTAAAATAAGAGAAGGAAGTGTGGGTTGATGTTACTGCTTTTGCGATTCTTCCATAGTAGCGAAGTGGCTATACGGGTCGTATCCACAAGGAGGGAGAGCGATGCAAGCTTGATGCGGCTTCAAAGTTCAAGAAGAAAGAAAGTTCTTGTTTCCAAATAAAGAATTGAAAAGTGAAAACAAGTTATTTTTAAGAATTGTTCGAAAAATGTTTTAGTAGTTTGTAAAGGTGGATTTTTTTTCTTAGTTGTAAAAATGCATGGCTAACTTTCTACTAAGTGCTCCCACTAATTTCTAAATTTTGGAAGATAGCCTCACGATGGATCATAGGCGAACACAACCCTTGTGCATTGGAACTATTCACGTGGAAATCGAGTGAAAGTTCTTCCTATAACTTTGCTTTACACGGCAAAAACTTGGACATTCCCATATCAAGATTAAATAGAAGGCGAGAATACGGGAAGACACGAGTGCACTAATGGTATCGGCAAAGTTAAAAGGAAAGCCTCTAACTTACAACAACAAGCAAAGTACAAAACCCATAGATCATCAAAAAACTATTTAAGTATGAAATATAAGAAGGTAAATACTTGTAGATAAGTTAGAGTTAGAACCCTCGTCTTAAGATGCCATAGCTCTCGTTTGCACAAGGCTTGTTTGACACTATTGACTCATGCGGGTTATCAATCAAGTAGTTAGAGATTAGTGGGTTAGTAGTTAGTTAGCCTAGCCATAAAAGTAAAAGAAACAACAAAGGAAAAGAAATGGAGAGGAAGGGAGTTACACTACAACAAGAAACAACAAAAGGAAGAAGTAAAGAGCAATAAGTTTACACTACAACAATGAAGTAAAAGCAAAGGAAAGCACAAGTAAATTGAAAGAAGGAAGAGAAATAGTACTTGTATTAGCTTGTCACCCTTCAAATACAACACTTACACACTCTCTCTCTTTCACTCTAATGGCTAAAACAACAATGATTGAGATTTTACCTGCACACAAAATATAGTATTTCAGATTTAAAATAGAATGTGCAAGGCACTCAATTCTACCGCTATAGCAAGTGGTTATGCGGGTCATGATCCACGGGGAGGGACTAGCGATGGAAGCTTGTTTAGTAAGTTCTCTTTTATTGCTACAATTAATTTAAAGTCAAGTCAGAAAGAAAGTGGTAGATTAAGAAGATGGAGAAATAGAAGTGATATTTACAGTGAAATTGAAGAAGTGTGAAAAAGATTGGGAATTTGGTGATTTTCACTAAAAATAAAAGAAAGAAAACTAAAAACTAAAGAAAACATACTTACCTCTTCGGCCTGTTTACTTTCGATCCGTTGCAACAACTTACCTTGTCTTTGAAGGCATTCAAGCATGGCGTATACGATCTTCCCCCTTCTCGATCTACACTACGAAAATAAAAGACAAACTATACTAGCAAGATAAGGTTTGTTCATCACCATAGGCCATCAAGGGCACTTCAACGGCTAAGCAGTCTCGAAGCTATCAGATTCGCTTGGATTGCAAGACATCAGAGGGAAACAAAAATAAAACAAGAATAGAAGAACAAAAATAAACTTTGAGTTGATTCAATTAACAATGGAAGAAAAGTTTTACTTACACCGATGTCATCTCAGTACAAGCTTGATCTCCTTCCTCCATGAAAGTATCCTCTCCTCTCAGTTACATAAAGAAAAAATAAAAAATTACAAAAAATAAAAATAAAAAAACCTAAATTACAATCTAGAAGTTAGCTTAAGAAAAACCCTAAATTTGTTTCTGTATTCGACTGGATGTCCTTCTCTGTTGCTCTGCAGGGGTATTTATAGGAGATATAGGAAGTAGAGTCCCAGTACAACTCCTCAACGAAAACGCATCGCCAACCGCCTCTGGATTGCCGCGGAAATGGGAAATTTGCCGCGTTTTTGCAGCACTATTGTAGCCAAATGCCACGCGCTTTCTCGCGTGGCATCCTTTGGTCCGTCCATCTGGGTAAATCCTTCCGGAAGTTGTGTACCCACTCTTTATTTTGAAAATTCGGGATAACTTGGGAAGCAAGTTACCCTAAATCCAAATCTTTTAAAATGATTTTATTATCTTTGTACTCTTCTTCCCTTATCTATAGCCTTGTCCTGCAAGCAATTAGGGTTTAGTAGAAGTCCATCCCTTTCCTTTTCTTTTAGTAATTGCAAATTTTGCACATGGGCTTGCACATGGGCTTTTTGGGCTTCTGGGCTTCATTTGGGCTTTTATTTCTTTATTTTTTTATTACTCAAGGCCTGCACACAATAAATAATAAAACATTAGTAATAGTGCATAATTAAAAGAATAAATAGGGAAATATGATAGTAAATGTAGTGATAAATATGCACTTTTTATTACCTATCACACCCCTACACTTATCTTTTTGCTCGTCCTCGAGTAAAAATCAAAGAGAAAGAGGAAAAGAAAAGAAAACTTAATCTACCCTAACTCACTTTCGTAGGAATCACGGTTACACTTAGCATGTGCAACAAGCCGTTAAACCCCTAGGTTACCCTAAAGGACGAGTGTTGTCTCGTGAGGGTTTTCAGCGGATTACACCCACAAAATCCATAAAAAGGAAAATATTTGAAATATATTTGAAGAGACTAAGTAGTCTATAAGTTTTAGGATTATCATTTTATTCATTCTTAAACTTAGTCTTTATATAGTAAATTGTTATCCTTTTTAGGTAAGGATCAAAACTGAATTTTTGTATAGTCTTTTTCGTTACCAAAAGTCATATGCATCCTTGTGAATCTTTACTAGGAATTCCTTCACTTGGACTCTCATGCCTCTTTATTATTATTATTATTTTTTTTCTTTTTTTTTAAATATGTATAACTCATCTAATTTTCTTTCGTGTAAGCATGAAGGCTTCTTGAGGCCCTCATACCTAACTAATTGACTATTAGATGTGTTAGTACATAAGTAATTTTTCTTAGTTTTCTTAGGCTTTTTAATCCACCCATGTAGCGAACTTAAAGTCGGTGGCTCCCAAACCGGTCGGTTTTAGGGCACCGGGTGAGAAAACACCCCACGGACTTAAGGATTCGAGTGAACTAGGCCACAAAACTAAGGACTTTATTTATAAAATCACCTTTAGGCGTGAATACTTATGCTTCTTGAGGCACATGTATCCAGCTTAATTAGTGAATTTCTTTGTTATTATTATTATTATTATTTTTTATAGGGCACAAGAGTCTTTGTCTTAGAATCCTAGATATGTAAATGTATTAGGTATGCACATTTCATTAAGGTAAAAATCACGACTAATTACTTATTCAATTTTTCCTCCTATACCTAAAAATTCAACAATTTATTTATTTTGACCAAGCTTTTAGAAATCCTAATCATGATTTTCCTAATTCTTAAGACTAACTTAGATTTCTTTCAAAAGATAAGTCAAAATATTGTCCCTTTTTTTAATATTTTTTATTTTTTTTATTTTTAGTATCTACCTATGTTAGTATGTTAGTAAACCCTCTCCCTCACTTATCTCATGCATTGTCCTCAATGTATGAATGAATGCATGTATGCATGTAAAAGAAGAAAGGGAAGGCAGATGTTACCTCAAGGTGGTGGTTCCGGTGGTGGTCTAATTGGTCCACGGAATGTGGCCCAATCTACTTTTTGTAGAGTTCGGAGGAACCCACCAGAAATCTCTCTTGTATAACCCACTAAAATGATGTCGTATGAACATTTTTTAAAAATTCTACCCCATCAAATTTTCAAATTTCATAATTATTTTTAGAGTCAATTGTGTCAACCGCCTTGTCCTAAAATGGAGTGTGAAAAGACGGAATGATTGATTTGGACGTCAGAAGTACGGGATCGAATATCGACTCAGGAAAGTAACTTAAATCAAGTAAGGGTTCAAGAGTCGAGCTTGGTTCAAGAAGTGGGTCCAAATCAAGAAGTTGAAACTCGAGTCCACAATTATTTTCCCACAATGGAATGTGACTTAATATTGGTGATTCAAGTTCAGGAATGATAGGTGTGGGAATCAAAACTGACTCTAAAATATTACCTAAGTCGGGTAACAAAACAGGAGTCAATATTGATTCGAGAATTTGAACTTGATCACAGATTTGAGAATCTAGGTCACATTTCTCATTGAGTTCAATGTCATAAAAATGAGAACTTGCCAATTTATCCATGAGACTTTCAAAATTATAAAATTGGTCAAGTTCAATATGATCATCAAAAATGGGTGATTCAATTTCATGATGAATAGGCACAGGATTCAATGTTGACTCGGGAAAAAGATTGAAATCAGGTGAAGACACCGGAGTCATTATTGAATCAGGAAGTAGAATTGAATAACCAAGATGAGGGTCAGGATCATAGTCATTCTCAAGTTCTATTTCAGGAAATGAATAACTTGCCAAACTGTCAATGTCATTTTTAAAAATTAGAGTTTGGGCAAGTTTAAATGATTGTACTGCACTAGAATCTTGTTTTCTAAAGCAACTTGACTCGTCGTCTCAACAGAATGGTTAGCGACATCAGAAATGGCCGAACGGTGAGAACGTAAAGTTTGAACCATCATATCTATTTCATGATCACAATCGATTCTAGCCTGAGTCATGGCTTCAAGCATCTTTTTATAGTCGATTGGTGCATCATTTTGTTGTGATTGGACTTGAAAAAATGAAGTGTTGTTGTGACAATCGTGATGGAATTGTGAGTCAGTCAGATTCTGTGATTAGTGCTTGGACTCACGCATCATCATGTCCAAGATTGATGGTGATTGTTGCTTGGACTCATGCATACTCATCATTTCCAAGATATATGATTTTCTATTATGAACTGGTGGAACTGAGTATGAATCTTGGGAATATTGTGGACAAGGTGGATAAGGAGGACAAGTTGGCTGAAAATTTGACTCGGGGGAGGCGAACCCCCATGGACTCTGTGAAGAGTTGAAATTGTTGTGGAAATTATGGTCATAAGATGGGGGGCATGGGTTATATTCATTCGGATAAGACCACTCCGGCACACTAGGTTGGTTAAAGTTAGGATGTGCCGGGTTGGTAATATCCGAAAAGAGGTTGGTGTGCAATATGGATTAAAATTGAAAACATTGTTGTTATAGGCCATATCACACAATACAAACACAAACAAACAAAAAAAAATTCTAACCTAAGTTAGGGTAGACCTATGACCTAGACGACTCCTAACTGGTTAGACTGTCCACGGGTGGTATAATGCAGACTTTGACCACAAGTTAATCAGCCAGGTCAGGGCAAGATTGGTGGGAGGTTTTCCGTCAAAGACGTTCCTTAATTAAATAACCACCAATCTTCGGGCTTTCGGCCCTCAAACCCCTTCCTAGATACTGATTTGGCAGGAGTCAAATTCCAACACCGTTCCCCCTTAGGATAATCTCCTAATTGAGTCCGAGATGTCCCTAGGGCCAACGTCTAGTCAATTTTTATTTAGGGTTAGGGTTGTGAGTGTGACGGAGATGATTTGTGGGCCAAGGAAGGGTGATAAAATCCCCACCTTATCTTGTTAATGGTTTTGCCCTTAAAATTTTTTTGTGTACGTGTAAAGCAGTAGATAAGTAATCACTCAAAAAGCAGTAAATCAGCTAAGAGTGTTTCCTAATATATATGCAATGCAAACGTACCTTGTCGCCAGCACTCTTCAACAAAATTAAAAAAAATTAAATAGACATGTGTCTAAGATGCAAGAGTCTAATTTTTTTTTTATTTTCTCAACAAATAGGTTACTGTTAATTAATTAGCAGTGTGCAGGATGATCACAGAGAAAAGTTAACAGAGCAGTAAACAAATCTTTCAATTTGCAGCAACCTGCAGAAAACAGAGTGAGTGTGAACTACATAGGCCGTGAAAACGCGGCTCTGTAGTAGGCTCTGCTGCTCTGCCTTCGAGGGCAGAGGCACAGAGTTGCTATATGTCCTTTGCTGCTATTAGTTTTCCTGTTCTCTGATCCTGCAAACAAAAAGAATAAATAAATCAATAATTAGTTTTTTTTTTTAGAGAATACTTACCGTCCCTCCCCGGCAACGGCGCCAAAATTTTGATTGAGATTTTACCTACACACATAATATAGTATTTCAGATTTAAGAATAGGATGTGCAAGTGATTGAGGCACAACCAGCACACAAAATACAGAATTACAGAACTTAAGATTAGGATGTGCAAGTGCTCAATTCTTACCGCTATAGCAAGTGGCTATGCGGGTCGTGATCCACAAGGAGGGTTTTGCGATAGAAGCGTTTACGTTCTTGTATTGAAATCTTTATGAAAACCAAACGAGAGTTCTTCTCTATTTTTAAGTTAAGAAAATGAAAAGAGTTAGTTATGTTAAAATTAGAAGAAATGAGAGATGAAGAAGGTGGAAAAAATCAGAAAACGGCAAAAGCGACTATGTACAAATGATTATTTACAAGGAAGTGAAAAGAAAGTGAATATGTACATATGAGTCGAAAAAGAATGATTTGGAAGAGGTGGTGATCTATACTAAAGAAATAAAAGAAAAGAAAGAAAGAAGAGTGAAGAAATACTTACCTAGTTTTGATTGATGACTTACCTGAAAACCTTTGCATGTTCTACCTTTGTTTAGGAGGCGTTCAACACATAGATCATAAGCTCGAGCTCAGTCCCCGTTCGCATTATATCATCAAGTCTAGCACAAGCATGAAGTGATACGTCTTGAGGAGGAGAACGCCTTCATGAACTATCGTTGGCACTCACATAACATCGTTATACTTGTGCTTTGGAATTCACTTGTAAACTCAACAAAAACAACGAGGTAAAGTAGAAGAGAAAGACGAAAACAAAAGAAAATGAAAGTAAAATAGAACATACAAATGTTACCTTTTATTGCTTGAAACGATGGAAGAAAGGAGGAGGGTACATCGGTGTCACTCTCAACATATGCCTCTCTCTCTTACTTACATGAATCATCATCTAACCTAAGCTTACATACAATTTACATAACAAGAAAAGAAAAACCTAAACTAAGAATTGAAAAACTAGTCTAAATCCTAATTCTGTATTGGCATCCAATTTTCAGCGCAAGTACAGACCTTTTATAGGCAAAAACCCAATCTATAGGATCCCGGGGAGGTCGGGGAGCAAACGCTCCCCCTAACTCCCCAACAATGCCGCGGAAACGCGGCTTTTGCCGCGTTTCCGCGGCCAGGGTGTGGCCAGATGGCCACACCCTATTGGTGGGTCAGTCTGGGATATCCTTCTGCATTTATCTTCAGTTTGTTTCTTCGTTTGATTCCAGGATTCTGACGAAATGGCCTTGGATTCTTGGCTTTAACCGATCGATTCTGAGAGGATTCTTCTCAATCGGTTTTCAACCTCTTGATTTTGCCCTGATTCAGTGAGTGCGAATTAATTCTGATTTAATTCAGAATTTTGGTGGGCTTTGGGCTCATTTCTCTTCATCTCCTTAAAGATTGGGCCTGCAAATAAATTAAACAATTAATTAGGACAATGCAGGCTTTTATTCTATAATAAGTATGGACATATGATATTAAATATGCAACATTAGCGACCAATCACACCCCCATACCTATCTTTTGCTCGTCCTCGAGCAAAACAACTAAACTATACTAAGGATTATTAGACCACTTTCGCAGGTCACGCGATTGCACTGAGCATGTGCAACAAGCCGTTAAACCTTTTGGTTTCCCCTAGAGGACGAGTTTTGTCTCGTGAGGGTTTTCAGCGGATTACACCCACAAAATCCATAAAGAAAGGGAAATAAAGAGTTAGTATTTTCGAAAAGCATTTTGAAATAGAAAAATATTTGAAATATAATTGTAAGATCTAAGCAATCTATAAGTTATAGGAAAACTGAATTTTTCATTCCTAAACTTAGTCTTTATTCAAAAATTTGTTATCAATCAAAGTAAGGAGTCAAACTGTACTTCTCATCTAGTCTATTACTTTATCCTAAGTCATATGCACCTTGTGATCGTGAAAATTTTGACTAAGGGTTCATTAACTCTAACTCTTATGCCTTATTTATTTATACATATATATATTTTTGGTGGTATTATTCCTTAGTTCTATTAGGCTTTCTAATCTGCCCATGTAACGAGCCTTTAATCGATGACTCCCAAACCAAACGGTCTTAGGGCACCGGTGAGAAGACACCCCAAGGACTTAAGGACTCGAGCAAATAAGGCCACAAAACTAAGGACTTTATTATATGGACCACTTTTAGGCGTGAATACTTATGATTTATTAGGCACAAATACCCAGCTTAATCAGAGGATTTTATATATATATATTTTTTAAACTTATCTAATCATCTTTCGCATAAATACTAAGGCTTGCTTAGGCCAAAGCACCTAGCTAATCAATAATTAGATTTATTTATCTTTTTTTTTTCAAACTTGTCTAATCATGTTTCGCATAAATACTAAGGCTTGCTTTGGCCAAAGCACCTAGCTAATCAATAATTAGATTTGTTTATTTATATATATATATTTTATAAGGCATAAGAATCTTTGTTTTTGAACCCTAAGTGTGTAAGTGTATGAAGTGTGCATATTTCATCAAGGTAAAGATCAAGACTAAATTACTTTGACAAATTTTCTTCCTAACCCTAAAAATCAAACGAATAATCATATTTTGACCAAGTATAAGAAATCCGAATTTAGATTTTCCTATTCTTAAAATTAACTTAATTTCTTACAAAAACTATGTCAAAATATTATTTCTATTTTTCAAAAAGTTTTTTTTTAAAAGTAAAGAAAAACCTAAGTTATGTTAGACCCTCCCCCACACCTATCTCATGCATTGTCCTCAATGTATGAATTAATGCATATATGCATGAAAAAGAAGAAAGGGAAGGAAAGTGTTACCTTAAGGTGGTGGTTCCGGTTGTGGTCTGATTGGTCCATGAAACGCGGCCCAATCGACTTTTCTTTGGGTTCGGAGGAACCCACCAACAATTTCTCTAATATAACCCATTAAAAAGATGTATCCATAAAGGATCTTTATTAAATATTTAAACCCATCTAATTTCCATATTCCATAACTAATTTCGGAGTCAAATTTGTCAACCACCTCGTCCCAGAATAGAGTATGAAATGATAGAACGGTTGACTTGGACTCAGGAAGGACAGGAACTAATACCGACTCAGGAAGGTGACTTAAGTCAAGTAAAGGTTCAGGAGTCGAAATAGGTTCAGGAATTGGGTCCAAGTCAAGGAGTTGAAACTCAAGTCCACATGTATTTCCAACAATGGAATGTGACCTAATATGGGTGATTCAAGTTCAGGAATGATAGGTGGTGGAATCAAAGCTGACTCTAAAATATTACTCAAGTTTGGTAATAAAACAGGAGTCAATATTGATTCAGAAAGTTGAACTGGATCACAGGTTTGAAAATCTAGGTCACATATCTCATTGAGTTCAATATCAAAAATTGAGAACTTGCCAATTTGTCAATAGGATTTTCAAAGGTGTAAAATTGGTCAAGTTTAATATGATCATCAAGAATGGGTGATTCAATTTCATGATGAATTGGCACAAGATTCAATGTTGACTCAGGAAAAAAATTGAAATCAGGTGAAGACACCGGAGTCATTATTGAATCAGGCAGTAAAATTGAATCACTAAATTGAGATTCATGATCATATTCATTTTCAAGTTCAATTTCAGGTAAGGGATAACTTGCCAAACTATCAAAATTTGGAGTTTGGGCAAGTTCAAATGATTGTTCTGAAATGGAACCTTGATTTCCAAAACTACATGACTCGTTGGCTCTAACAGAATGGTTCGTGACATCAGAACAACGGTGAGAACGTAGAGATTCGACCATCATATCTATGTCACGATTTCGAGCATTTTGAGCATGAGTTATGGCTTCAAGCATCTTTTCATAGTTGATAGGTTCATTGTTGTGATGAAAAGATGAAGAATTGTCTTGGAAGTGGTAGTGAAATTGTGAGTCCATCAGATTTTGTGATTGTTGTTTGGACTCACGCATACTCCTTTCTAAAATTGATAGTTTCCTATTTTGGACTGGTGGAACTGAGTATGACTCTTGGGGATATTGTGGACTAGGTGGAGAAGGAGGACAAGTTGGTTGAAAATTATGCTCGGGGGAGGTGAATCCCCACTGACTCTGTGAAGAGTTGAAATTATCATAGAAATTATGGTTATTAGATTGGGGACATGGGTTATATTGATTCGGATAAGACCAATCCAGCACACTAGGTTGGTTAAAGTTATGATATGCCGGGTTGGTAATATCCGAAAATGAAGTCGGTGTGTAATATGGATTATTATTGAAGTTGAAAAAATTATTATTATAAGCCATATCACACAATAGAATACAAACAAAAAGAAAGAAAAAACAAACAAATAAGCAAACAAAAAAGAAAAATTCTAAACTAAGTTAAGGTAGACCTATGACCTAGACGACTCCTAACTGATTAGACTGTCCACGGGAGGTCTAATGCAGACTTTGACCACAAGCTAATCAGCCAGGTCAGGGCAAGGTTGGTGGGAGGTTTTCTGTCAAAGACGTTCCTTAATTAAATAACCACCAACCTTCGGGCTTTCGGCCCTTAATCCCTTTCCTAGACACTGATTTTGCAGGAGTCAAATTCCAACACTTTTCCCCCTTAAGATAATCTCCTAATTGAGTCCGAGATGTCCCTAGGGCCAACATCTACTCATTTTTAAGTTAAGCTTGGGTTAGTGAGTGCTTGGAATCTGATTTTTGGGCTAAGGAAGGGTGATTAAATCCCCACCTTATCTTGTTATTGGGTATTGCCCTTAAAATCAATTTGTGCAAGTGTACAAGATAAATAAGATTCACTCAAAGCGATATAAAATCAACCAAGAAGTGAGTCCTATGCTAAATGCAATGCATACGTACCTTGCTCCAGCACTCTTCAACAGTAAAAATAAATGAATTGAAAAGACACGTGCCTAAAATGCAAACGTCTAATCAATTTTTTATCTTTCAATAAATGTTTTACTGTTGATTATAAGCAGGCTTATGTGATGTCATATAAGAAAAGTAAAGTTACAGAAAACTACAATTTACAAAGCAAGCAGCCCTGCAAAAAGATAGTTAGTAGTCCACTCCTTTTTGCCGCGTTTTCGTGGCGTTGGCCGCGGATCCGCGGCAAAGCAAAGGGCACTTGGTCTCTGCTTTCTAGAGCAGAGGCCCAAGGCCACTTATATGTTACTGCAACTTTAATTTCCTGCTTTGGTTGCCCTTTAACCTGCAACAGAGAAGAAAGTTCGTTTTAGTTCTAAAAAAATTTTCAAGAAAAATTTAGATTTCAATAAAAACAACGTTACCCTCCACGGCAATGGCGCCAAATTTTGATTGAGGCACAACCTGCACACAAAATACGGAATTACAGAACTTAAGATTAGGATGTGCAAGTGCTCAATTCTTACCGCTATAGCAAGTGGCTATGCGGGTCGTGATCCACAAAGAGGGTTTTGCGATAGAAGCGTTTACGTTCTTGTATTGAAATCTTTATGAAAACCAAACGAGAGTTCTTCTCTGTTTTTAAGTTAAGAAATGAAAAGAGTTAGTTATGTTAAAATTAAAAGAAATGAGAGATGAAGAAGGTGGAAAAAATCAAAAAACGGCGAAAGCGACTATGTACAAATGATTATTTACAAGGAAGTAAAAAGAAAGTGAATATGTACATATGAGTCGAAAAAGAATGATTTGGAAGAGGTGGTGATCTATACTAAAGAAATAAAAGAAAAGAAAGAAAGAAGAGTGAAGAAATACTTACCTAGTTTTGATTGATGACTTACCTGAAAACCTTTGCATGTTCTACCTTTGTTTAGGAGGCGTTCAACGCATAGATCATAAGCCCGAGCTCAGTCCCCGTTCACATTATATCATCAAGTCTAGCACAAGCATGAAGTGATACGTCTTGAGGAGGAGAACGCCTTCATGAACTATCGTTGGCACTCACATAACATCGTTATACTTGTGCTTTGGAATTCACTTGTAAACTCAACAAAAACAACGAGGCAAAGTAGAAGAGGAAGACGAAAACAAAAGAAAATGAAAGTAAAGCAGAACATACAAATGTTACCTTTTATTGCTTGAAACGATGGAAGAAAGGAGGAGGGTACATCGGTGTCACTCTCAACATATGCGTCTCTCTCTACTTACATGAATCATCATCTAACCTAAGCTTACATACAATTTACATAACAAGAAAAGAAAAACCTAAACTAAGAATTGAAAAACTAGTCTAAATCCTAACTCTGCATTGGCGTCCAATTTTCAGCACAAGTACAGGCCTTTTATAGGCAAAAACCCAATCTATAGGATCCCGGGGAGGTCGGGGGAGCAAACGCTCCCCCTAACTCCCCAACAATGCCGCAGAAACGCGGCTTTTGCCGCGTTTCCGCCACCAGGGTGTGGCCAGATGGCCACACCCTGTTGGTGGGTCAGTCTGGGATATCCTTCTGCATTTATCTTCAGTTTGTTTCTTCGTTTGATTCCAGGATTCTGACGAAATGGCCTTGGATTCTTGGCTTTAACCGATCGATTCTGAGAGGATTCTTCTCAACCGGTTTTCAACCTCTTGATTTTGCCCTGATTCAGTGAGTGCGAATTAATTCTGATTTAATTCAGAATTTTGGTGGGCTTTGGGCTCATTTCTCTTCATCTCCTTAAAGATTAGGCCTGCAAACAAATTAAATAATTAATTAGGACAATGCAGGCTTTTATTCTATAATAAGTATGGACATATGATATTAAATATGCAACATTAGCGACCAATCAGCAAGGTACTCAATTCTACCGCTATAGCAAGTGGCTATGCGGGTCGTGATCCAGAGGGAGGGACTAGCGATGGAAGCTTGTTTAGTAAGTTCTCTTTTATTGCTACAATTAATTTAAAGTCAAGTCAGAAAGAAAGTTGTAGATTAAGAAGATGGAGAAATAGAAGTGATATTTACAATGAAATTGAAGAAGTGTGAAAAAGATTGGGAATTTGGTGATTTTCACTAAAAATAAAAGAAAGAAAACTAAAAACTAAAGAAAACATACTTACCTCTTCGGCCTGTTTACTTTCGATCCGTTGCAACGACTTACCTTGTCTTTGAAGGCATTCAAGCATGGCGTATAGGATCTTCCCCCTTCTCGATCTACACTACGAAAATAAAAGACAAACTATACTAGTAAGAGAAGGTTTGTTCATCACCATAGGCCATCAAGGGCACTTCAACGGCTAAGCAGTCTCGAAGCTATCAGATTCTCTTGGATTGCAAGACATCAGAGGGAAACAAAAATAAAACAAGAATAGAAGAACAAAAATAAACTTTGAGTTGATTCAATTAACAATGGAAGAAAAGTTTTACTTACACCGATGTCACCTCAGTACAAGCTTGATCTCCTTCCTCCATGAAAGTATCCTCTCCTCTCAGTTACATAAAGAAAAAATAAAAAATTACAAAAAAGAAAAATAAAAAAAACCTAAATTACAATCTAAAAGTTAGTCTAAGAAAAACCCTAAATTTGTTTCTGTATTCGACTGGATGTCCTTCTCTGTTGCTCTGCAGGGGTATTTATAGGAGATATAGGAAGTAGAGTCCTAGTACAACTCCTCAACGAAAACGCATCGCCAACCGCCTCTGGATTGCCACGGAAATGGGAAATTTGCCGCGTTTTCGCGGCACTATTGTAGCCAAATGCCACGCGCTTTCTCGCGTGGCATCCTCTGGTCCGTCCATCTGGGTAAATGCTTCTGGAAGTTGTGTACCGACTCTTTATTTTGAAAATTCGGGATAACTTGGGAAGCAAGTTACCCTAAATCCAAATCTTTTAAAACGATATTATTATCTTTGCACTCTTCTCCCCTTATCTATAGCCTTATCCTGCAAGCAATTAGGGTTTAGTAGAAGTCCATCCCTTTTCTTTTCTTTTAGTAATTGCAAATTCTGCACATAGGCTTGCACATGGGCTTTTTGGGCTTCTGGGCTTCATTTGGGCTTTTATTTCTTTATTTTTTTATTACTCAAGGCCTGCACACAATAAATAATAAAACATTAGTAATAGTGCATAATTAAAAGAATAAATAGGGAAATATGATAGTAAATGTAGTGATAAATATGCACTTTTTACTACCTATCAAACAACTAGAAGAAGAACAACAACTACAACTACAAACCTAAAAATAAGATTACAAAAACTTGCTAAAGCTCTGGATCTGCTCTTCTTCAGACCTGATTGGTCGCTAATGTTGCATATTTAGTATCATATTTCCATACTTATTCTTGAATAAAACTTTGCATTGTCTTAATTGATTGCTTAATTTATTTGCAGGCCCATTCTTTAAGGAGATGAAGAGAAATGAGCCCAAAGCCCACCAAAATTCTGAATTAAATCAGAGTTAATTCGAGCTCACTAAATCAGGGCAAAATCAAGAGGTTGAAAACCGGTTGAGAAGAATCCTCTCAGAATCGATCGGTTTAAAGCCAAGAATCAAAGGCCATTTCGTCAGAATCCTGGACCCAAACGAAGAAACCAAATGAAGATAAATGCAGAAGGACATCCTAGATAGACCCACCAACAGGGTGTGGCCATCTGGCCACACCCTGGCCGCGGAAACGCGGTCCAAGCCGCGTTTCCGCGGCAATCTTGGGGAGTTAGGGGAGCGTTTGCTCCCCCGACCTCCCCGGGATCCTGCACAGTGGGTTTATGCCTATAAAAGGCCAGTATCTGCGCTGAAAAGTGGACGACCATGCAGAGTTAGGATTTATACTAGTTTTTCATTTCTTAGTTTAGGTTTTGTTTTTGTTTTTCATTTAATTGTAATTTTCATTGATGTAAATAATAGGAGATCAGACTTTCATCGAAGAACAAGAATGAAGCTTGAGCTGGAGTGACACCGGTGTAAGATTTATTTCTTTTCTTTGATTGTTATGAAATCGAATCGATGTTCTTTCTTTGTATGTATTTTTTTTAGTGTTCTTCTTCTTCTTCTTCTTCTTTTCTACTTCACTTTTCTTTTTCGTACAATTGTCTTCCAGTGAGTCTAAAAGCATCGAAAGAGCCTTGCCTTTGCGAGTGCCACCGATAGCTCATGACGATGGAATTGTGAGTCTCTCTGTATCATTTCATTCTTGAAGTAGTCTTGATGATGTAATGTGGAAGAGACCAATACTCAAATCTTATGGGCTATGCGCTGAATGCCTCCACTTCAAGGTAACATCGTCGCAAAGACTCAAGGTAAGCTTTTGGTGAAAAGAAGGTAAGTAATTGTTTTTATTTGTTTTCTTTTATTTTCTGTAAATTAAATCACCAACACCATATCCTCAAAATCGCTTTCTTTCCCAACTCATTTGTACATAATCGCTTTCGTCGTTGTCTGATTTTTCTTCACTTTCTATTCTACCACTTTCTTCTTAACTTTAACTATTAACTCTTTTTCATTTTCTTAACTTTAAACAAAGAAGAATCTTCGTTTGGTTTTCATAAAGATTTCAATAAAGAACATAAACGCTTCTATCGCAAAACCCTCCTTGTGGATCACGACCCGCATAGCCACTTGCTATCGCGGAAGAATTGAGCACTTGCACATCCCAATCCTAAATCTAAAATTCTTTATTTTGTGTGCAGGTTTTGCCTCAATCAAGACCCCACGGGGGATATTTATAGGCCTCAGGAGAATGGGGGGCCAGGGGGTGACCCCTGGCCCGAAGCCGGGGCGCGCGCGCGTCCATAGGGCCACGAAAACGCGGCCAGGGCCGCGTTTCTGCGGCCCGGGCAGGGCGGCGCGCGCCCAACTTTGGGCATTGTGTCGCCCAGTCTGTTGTCTGACTTCTGGATGTCTTGGATTCGTGATTTGATACCCTGGGCTGACAAAATCTTCACTCTAAAGTCAATGGCTACTTGGTAGGCTTTTAATCACCAATTAAATGGTGATTTAGGTCTTCTTCTTCATTTGCACACCATGGACCTAGAATCAAGCAAGCAAGGTTTTATTAGCAGAATTTTACATGAAATAAATATGAGAATATGATAAAAATTATGCAAAATTAGAGACTAATCAGCCACACCCGGGGGGGTACAGCTCCTTGTTTATTGCTTTTCCTTTATCTCTTACTAGTTTTCCCATTTCAGCTCCTGGATTTGACGAAACTGCCTTTGATCTTTGGCTTTAACCAATTGATTTTGGAAGATTTATTTTAACTGGTATTCAACTTCTCTGATTTGCCATGATCTGCCCTGACTTTCTGATTTCGAATTAATTCTGATTAAATCAGAATTTTGATGGGCTTTTGGGCTCGTTTCTCTTCACTTTCCTTTAGCAATGGGCCTGCATTTTATAAAGAAAAATAAGACTTATTAATAGGATTCATTAGATAATAAACATGATAATGTGACAATATATATGCAATATATGTGACTGATCAAGTATCTAAGCGAATCTAGTAGCATCAGTATAGCCTTGTTGTGTATTTGCCACCGATATTTCATGATGATGATCTTCTCCTCAATATTCTGTATCATTTCATTCTTATTCACCTTGATGATGTAATGTGAATGGGAATTAGCTAGATCTTATTGATTATGTGTTGATCACCTCCGAAGCAAGGTAAATATGCCAACGATCCAAGATAAGTCATCAACCAAAGAAGGTAAGTATATTTTTTAGGTTTTCTTTGTTTTAGTCCTTTAATTTAGATCACTACCATCTCTCATCTCTTTTATTCACTCTTTTTAATTTCTTTGTATAAATTCATTTTCTATTTTCTCCATCTACTCCAACCTACCACTTTCAAAATTTAACATAACTTATTTTCTTTTTCTTTTAAAGAACTGAAAGAAGAACTTTAATCATTTTTGTTAGTTAAAGAGAACTTATAAAAACTTCCATCGCTAGTCCCTCCTTATGGATCATGACCCACATAGCCACTCGCTATAGTTGTAGCATTAATCACTTGCACTTTTATTTTGTATTCCTGAAGTTCTGTATTTTCTGTGTTCAAGTTTTCCCTCAATCAAATTTTGGCGCCGTTGCCGGGGAAGGATGGTAAGTAATTATCTTTTTAAATTTACTTTTTTGGTTAACTTTCTTCTTTGTTCTTGGTGTGCAGAGATAGCTATCAAGGAATTTTTTTGCTACATTGAAAATATAAGTGGCCCTGTACTCTGCTCAAGAAAGTAGAGCCCAGAACCCTCAGATTTGTTGCATTCCCGCGGCAATCTGAGTGAACTACTAACTTGTTTTTTGCAGGTTAGTTGAATTGCAAAGTAAAGTTTCTGCAGCTATTTATTTTCTTATTTAACTCATTATAGATACTTTCTAACCTCAACAGTAAATTGATATTTGTTAAATGCTAAAAATGGTTTAGACTTTGCATTTAAGCACGTGTCTAATTCATTTACATTTTACATTACAATTGAAGAGTGTTGAAGTAAAGGTACGTGTGTATAGCATATAGTATAAGAACTTTTTTGAATTGTTTACATTGCTTATGTGATGCTTTTCATGTACACATTGCACAAAAATGATTTAAGGGCTTGTCCTATAAACAAGATAAGGTGGGGAAGTCATTACCCTCCCTTAGCTCACAAACAAATCTTCTCACTCACTAACCCAAGCCTACTAGAACTGAGTAGACGTTGGCCCTAGGTACATCTCAGACTGAATAAGAGACTGATCTAAGGGGGAAGTTGATTAGAATTTGATGTTGGCCTAAAGGTTACAATCTTCGGGTTTTGTATTTTGATGATAACAAATCATATAAAAGCTATTTGATACTAATAAAAGTTCAAGAATGAATTTCAGATTGATACAGATATTGATGGCTCAAGAGTTCTCAAGCGTGGAATATTAGAGTCTAGCTCAAACGTTGCTCAACATCAACTATCAGAGACTCCTGCTTGTAGACTCATATAGTTTGTTTTGTTAAAGAATAGTATATACGTTTGAAGCTCAAATACACACACACACAAATTTAATACATTTGCTTTTTGGTTTAACCGGTTTTGGATTTCAAGTACATATAATGGGTTTTAGATTTGAACCAGTTTTAGTTCTGCTGATCTGCTTGACACCCTTGTATATTTATTATCATAACTTTTTATTCTTATATTCAAATAATATGATTTAACTTGAATTTCAAATATAACTTTCAGATATAAATTTCTTATTCAATAATTATTTTCAGATTCAAATGTTAAAGAGGTCAAATATTTGATTGAACTCTGTTCTTGTTCTGAAAATATCTTATAGTTTCTGATTTAATACCTTTCAGTGTTTTATTGATAAATTTCTAATAAAACATGATATTGAGTTGATTTCAGTTGCATTAAAAAGAAGACTTAATGATTTACAAATTATTCTTATATACCTAATTCTGAATTCGGACGTTTGCAGCCTGACAATTGTGCTCAAATTTGACCAATCTGCCAGATTGGCAGAATGGCTAATTTTCTGGAGGCTAATTTTTAACATGTTTTTAAAACGTGTTTAAGTTTTAAAAAACGCGGTTAGCTGTATTAGAGGGTCAATTTCTTCCTCTTTTATTCATGTAAAAGTTTTCTATGTTTACTTTCCTATATCCTATATAAAGGGGTTATTAGGGTAGAGGTTTTCACAACAACAATTTGAAAGATTCAAAGTTTTGTTCTTACTTGAGAAAAAAGTTTTTGTTTCAGTTTTTGTGCTTTTATTCTATGAAATTCTCTTCAAGTTTTGGTTCTGAAAATCTCTTTTCTATTTTTAAATTTTACTTACAAAACCTTGAGCTTCAATCTTATATATTATTCTCTAGGGTTTTTGTAAAGAAAGTTTTTCAAGAGAGAGTTTGTGGTCTTTTGATCATCCAGTATTTATTGTAATTGTTGCTACGCTATCTCTGGACTAGAGGAGTGTGATTGAGGAGTTGGGTACTCCCTAGTGATTATAATCCTTTGTGAAAATTCTTGTGGATCGGAAATCCTTCTAGGTGAAGGTGGAGACGTAAAGCTTGGTGCTCGAACCTCGAAACAAATCTCTGTGTTTGCGATTGGTTTACTTGTGTTTGTTACTCTCTATTCATTCATTCTTATATTGTCGATTTATACTCTCACAACAAGATTGCATTGCGCACCTCAAACTCTTATTTAGAGGAATCACGAGGAAGGAGTTCAGAGCCCTTCACGGGGTGTTCGGCTTCTAATCTTGCTTTGAGTGATCGTTGCATCATCTTATTTTTAAATTGTACATTGATTAGAATTTTCACCTATTAACCCCCTCTAGGTGATTTCAATTAGTATCAGAGCTAGGACTCTAGTTTTTAGCTTTACATCCTTAGAGAAACCTATAAGTTGCTAATCACTATTTTCATATCTTCATTCATACAGTAGTAAAAATGGCCGATAACATTAAGACCCCGCCCAAATTTGATGGACTAAACTTTCCTATATGGAAAGTTAGGATGAACATATTTTTGCAATCTCTAGGTAGCCGAGTTGCTAAGTGTTTGACCAAGCCCTATAGTGAACCCGTAGGTGAGGACACTTGGTCCGATCTTACCTCCAAGGAAGTTGATGGAAATTCAAAGGCTCAAAATGCCTTGCTTTTAGCATTAAATAAGGATGACCTAACACGAGTTATCCATTGAAAGTCCGCCTATGAGATTTGGCAACACTTATTGATCACTCATGAGGGAACATCACAAGTCAATAGAGCTAAAATTGATCTCTTGCGTTCCCTATATGAAGGTTTTAGAATGCAAGAAAATGAATCTATTGATGATATGATTACTAAGTTTACAAAAATCACAAATGGTCTTTCTTCTCTAGGTGATGAAATCAACAACGACCAAAAGGTGCATAAGGTGATTCGTGCTCTCCCTTCATCATGGGAAATCAAAGCTATCACCTTAAAGGAATTGAACGACAAAGACGAGATGGAGCTCATAAGTCTTATTGGAAACCTTAAAACTCATGAGATGGAGAAAAAGACTAGAGAAGAAGAGACGCCTCAAAAGAAAAAATCTATTGCTTTCAAGTCTATCTCCACTATCTACGATGATGAAGAAGATGAAGAAGATGATGAAGAGCTATCTCTTCTTGTGTGAAATGTAAAAATAATGTACCACAAGAAAAAACTCAACCATAGAAGGTGATGGGAAGGGAAGGAGGAGAAGAAGATCAAATGCTACAACTGTCGGAAACCTGGACACATCATGGCCGATTGTCCAGATTTCAAGAACAAGATATCTTCCTCCATGAAACAAAAGAAGTCGTTTGTAAAGAAGGCATTCAAAGCCACTTGGGATTCGAAAAGTGAATCCGAAGATGAAGTTGACACGGCTAACATGTGTTTCATGGCAAACACACCTAAGGTAACTCCCGAACCATCTTATGATGATATTGAGATAAGCAAAGAAGTGTTATTACAAGCTTTCATTGAACTTTCAGAAGTTTTGATTCTAAGAAGGAAGATTGTTTAAGATTGAAAAAGAAAAATGAAATGCTTAAAAACAAAATTGCAATTTCTTCAAAAGAAAAGGATGAATTATCTTCCACAATTATTTCAACACAAAGAGATTTTGATGCCTATAGAGTTGCATACAAAGCTAAATATCCTAAAATTGATGAAAATGAGATTTCTATGTTAAAAACTAGAATAAATGATTTGGGAAATATTTTAAAAGAATGTGCATTTAACAATACTAAATTAGAAGAAATATTTTCAAAGAAACACATGCACACTTCACATGTTAAACATGAGAAATCATCTCATGCTAAAACTCCACATGTTCATCATGCCAACACATCGCATGTCAATCATGCTGAAACACCCCATGCTCACAAATCACATGTTCATAAACCACATACTCATTATGCTTTTAAATATGAAAGAATTTATAATGTACTTATTATGGCCGGAATGGTCATTTAGCCAAATTTTGTTATGATCATATAAATAGTATGAATAATCATGTTTGGGTTCGAAACACTAACATATTAGGACCCAAGAAAATATGGGTACCAAAATCCACTCCTAGTCTATTTGATGTAGGTGTGGGCTCTCGCATGACGTGAGAGTTGTTGGTGCATTGAGGTGAATGCGTTTCCGAGCTAAACGGTGACACTTTTGGATGCATCACTTTCAAGGGGAGTTTGGTGGGAGGACTACCATGGTTTGGAGATATAGAGATGTGTCCTCTTGGTTTTGGTAACGATTTCTAACTCCTCATTTAGTTTACATGCTTTCATATTAGTAATTTTTAGCATGTCATGATTTAAATGATTATTATGTTAAATGCGATGTTAATTAGACTTGTGACATTCATGTATAGTGATTGAGATACACCCATATTCACATGGATCCATATTTTGTGTTCTCACCTTATTTTTACTATTGTGTATATCCTTACTCTAAGACTTGTACATTTAGCCTAATGATCATATTGATTTATATTTTGTTTTATGATTCATGTTTTGATTACATGTTTAATGTAACCTTCATTAAAATTTGTGTAAATACTTGTACAAGTAGTGAGTTACACTTGGTTTTTATGTGTTTGTGCTTCATTGCTCACTTGTACTCATTACATGTACTTGTATAGCCTAGTTTTGATGATTCTCTCATTTACACTTGTATTTTCTATTTTTGCACATGGTTTCATGATAATGTGTTAGCTTCATATATATGTTACTTTTGTCTAAACTAATAGTTATACATGTACATTCTTGAGCCACTTATCTTCATGCAATATACTGTTGTGCACTCGTTTATGCTTGGATAAGTATGTATACTCTAGTTTATACAAAATATACATATGTCTTGAGGTTTGTTTTATTTTGATGAAAATTAAACTTTTATGTTTTTTATGTTTGTAAAGGAATTTAATATGAGCTTCAATGCCTATTTCCATGATTATGTTTTTCACATAACTCTTTTACACTCTATGTTTGTGTTTACTCATGATTTTTGTTTCATGAGCATAAATGTGCTTTATAGTCTTTGAGTGTTAATTTGTGTAACTTTCATGTTTTCATGGAATATATGATTTGGTTTCATGTCTTGAAGGATTTCATACTAGTTTTTAAAACTATCTTTAAAACTAGTTTCGTATTCTTCAAATGGTAGTGATTTTTATCCATGCTAAAATATTTTCAAATTTTTGAAAACCCCTACATTCAAAGGGCGGTTGGATGGGCGATCATGACTTGTATACCCTTCTTGAATATCTTTTAAACTTGTGCATGATAAGGGTGGTAGGTATGAGTTATATACTTGATCCTCATTATATTTCTATTGGTATCAAAATTGATATTTCATATGTTTGTAGACTCATATGTGTTTTCTATATATGTATGCCTCATATTTCAATTGGTATATCCATACATACATATATATGATTTGATTGTACTTGTTTCACATATCTTTACATTTTTTTTGAAAAAGCACAAATTATATTTGCTAAGCTTGATTTAGTTCATCATGTCAATTATTTTTAATTAGTATCTATTACAAGATTATGCATTGTTTCTTTTAGTATTTCATAAAGGGGAAGAAAATTCTTGTTTTTAAATTGGTTATATGTAAAATGGTATTGGTTGTATTTTCAATTTGTATCAGTTTAATTTTCAAATTGATATCTTACTCTCACCAGTTATGATGTAAAATACTTTGGTTTGATATATGCTAACATTTTCAATATTAGTATCAATGATCTTAAATTGATATTATTCTCTATTTGGTATCCTTATTGCAAAATAATTTTAGTCTTTATCCAAAAATTAGTTTTTACCTTCAATTGGTATCAATATTTTTTAATTGGTATCAATATGTTTAACAAAATTTTTAAATTGGTATATAAAAAAAAACTTAAGTTTTGGTCTTTAAGATTTGATGATATGACAATTGATTTTTTTTCTTAGCCCCTTTATTGATGAATTGATAAAAAGGGGAAGAGATATTTGAGTTTATATATGCATATATGCATGTTTATATCTTGTTTATGCATATATTGTTTATTGGTTGTTTCCTAACCCTTTTTGATGTATAACAAAAAGGGGGAGAAGTATTTGTGGTTTCATATTTTGGTTTCATGTGTTATACATGTTTAACTCATATATGTTTTTATATGTTCATATTTCATGTTTTATACTTGATAATATAGCATCATTTGAGGGGGAGTTTTTACTTCCCTCCTATATCTTGTTTTACAGCTTATATATTTTGTCATCATCAAAAAGGGAGAGATTGCTGACCCAAAGGTTACAATCCCCGGGCTATGTGTTTTGATGATAACAAATCATATAAAAGTTATTTGGTATTAATAGAAGTTCAAGAATGAATTTCAGGTTGATACAGATATTGATGGCTCAAGAGTTCTCAAGCGTGGAATATTAGAGTCTAGCTCAAACGTTGCTCAACATCAGCTACCAGGGACTCCTGCTTGTAGACTCATATAATTTGTTTTGTTAAAGAATAGTATATACGTTTGAAGCTCAAATACACACACACAAATTCAATACGTTTTGTTTTTAGTTTAGCCGGTTTTGGATTTCAAGTACATATATCGGGTTTTAGATTTGAACCTGTTTTAGTTCTGTTGATTTGCTTGACACCCTTGTATATTTATTATCATAACTTTTTATTCTTAAATTCAAATAACATGATTTAACTTGCATTTCAAAGATAACTTTTAGATATAAATTTCTTATTCAATAATCATTTTCAGATTCAAATGGTCAAGAGGTCAATATTTGGTTGAACTCTGTTCTTGTTCTGAAAACAGCTTACAGTTTCTGATTTGACACCTGTCAGTATTTTAGTGATAACTTTCTAATAAAGCATGATATTGAGTTGATATCAGTTGAATTAAAATAAGACTTAAAGATTTACAAATTATTCCTATATATCTAATTCTGAATTCGGACGTTTGCAGCCTGAACAATGTGCTCAAATTTGACCAATCAGCCAGATTGGCAGTAATGGCTAATTTTCTGGAGGCTGATTTTTAACATGTTTTTAAAACGTGTTTAAGTTTTAAAAAAAGGTGGTTAGCTGTATTAGAGGGTCAATTTCTTTCTCTTTTATTCAGGTAAAAGTTTTCTATGTTTACTCTTCCTAAATCCTATATAAAAGGGTCAATAGGGTAGAGGTTTTCACAACAACAATTTGAAAGATTTAAAGTTTTGTTCTTACTTGAGAAAAAAAATTTCTTTCAATTTTTGTGCCTTTATTCTGTGAAATTCTCTTCAAGTTTTGGTTCTGAAAATCTCTCTTCTATTTTTAAATTTCACTTACAAAACTTTGAGCTTCAATCTTATATATTATTCTCTAGGGTTTTTGTAAAGAATGTTTTTCAAGAGAGAGTTTGTGGTCTTTTGATCATCCAGTACTTATTGTAATTGTTGCTACGCTACCTCTGAATTAGAGGAGTGTGATTGAGGAGTTGGGTACTCCCTAGTGATTTTAATCCTTTGTGGAAATTCTAGTGGATCGGAAATCCTTTTGGGTGAAGGCGGGGACGTAGAGTCGGGTGCTCTAACCTCGAAACAAATCTCTGTATTTGCGATTTGTTTACTTGTGTTTGTTACTCTCTATTCATTCATTCTTATATTGTCTATCTATACTCTCACAACAAGATTGCAATGCGCACCTTAAACTCTTATTTAGAGGAATCACGAGGAAGGAGTTCAGAGCCCTTCACGGGGTATTCGACTTCTAATCTTGCTTTGAGTGATCGTTGCATCATCTCATTTTTAAATTGTGTTTTGATTAGCATTTTCACCTATTTACCCCCCTCTAGATGATTTCATTTGACTATTGCCAAATCGGCGTCAAAGATTGGGGATTAAGAGGCGAAACCTCGAAGGCTGGTGGTTTGGCTTAATTAGGCCCGTCACTTTTAAGTACGGATACCTCTCGCCAATCTTCCCCCTACCTAACCGATTAACTTGTGGTCAAATTCTGCAATATATCCCCTGTGGACAGTCTAACCATTAGGAGTCATTTATGTTTAAGGTCTACCCTAACTTAGGTTAGATTTTTCTCTTTTGTTTATTTGTTTGTTTTTCTTTGTTTATTTTTGAAATTTCTTGTGTGATATGCCTTTTAATAATAATATTTTTAATTTTAATGGTAATCCATATTATACCCCGACCTCTTCCGACTCACATGTTACCAACCCGGCATATCATAACTTTAACCAACCAAGTGTGCCGGATTGGTCTTATCTGAATCAATACATGCCCCAGTCCCAATGCTATGAACAAGACTGGAATAATCATCACAACTCTTCACAGAGCCAATGGGGATACAACTCCCCCGAGTCATATTGTCAACCACCATTCCAATATTCAGTCTATAATTTTTCTAGTCATGATCAACCAATAGAAGAAAAATTGGAGGCTATGAAAAGTATAGAAGCCATGATTGAGTCCCAAGAATAAAAGCTGAAAATGATGGACTTACAATTCCCACAAGACTCCCAAATACAAGATCCTTACTCCATGTTCCAAGTCCCACAGTAAGAAGAAGAACCCATGGACTCAAATGGGAGTATGAAAAACTCGATTCAGTTCGAAATTTATTTTTTCCAATCTGTCAATAGGTTAGAAGCACAAATGAGTCATTTGATCAACATAGTATAAGATGGGAATGAGGAAACTCTATCTAATACATGTTCGACCATTCCCAATTGCCCTAACCATATTGATGAAAATCAAGAATCATGGTGTCTTGGAGACTTTGACCAACATTCAATTTCACCACACAAATTTGAACTTGATCAATTCCAAACCTTGGACAAATTGGCAAGTTTTTCATTCATTGGATTTAACTTGAATGTGAATTTGACCCTGATGGCCAACCTTGTGATTCAATTTTCATTTCAAATCTATGTTGACTCCGGTATCATTTCCCAATTTGGACCAATTCTTGGAGCCAACATTTATTCTTGTAGCCATAGATCTAGAAATTAAAACACCAAATTTGGATAGTCGCATTCTATTGATGGAAAAGAATGTGAACTTTAATTCTTTAATTTGGACTTAACTTTTGAACCAAAATCGACTCTCGAGCCCAAAGTTAATTTCCCTGGGTTAGTATTGGTTCTCGAACCTATCGCTCTTGAGCCCAAGTCAACCATTCCATCAAGTCACATTCTTTTGTTAGACATAGGTATAGAACATGATGACTCCGTAATTATTTTTCAAGACTGGTCATGTAAGGGAGTAAGTCTCATGATAGGATCTTTCATGATCTTTTTCAAATTGGGGATTGTGATTATATACATAGAAAAGAGGTCAATAGAGATGGGTTCCGTGAACCATCACATTATCTCGATTGGGTAGCAACGCTTGACCCAATCCGACGATTACCGGAACCACCACCTTAAGGTAATATTTCCCTTTCTTTCTTCTTTTTCATGCATTTATGCATTCATTCATACATTGAGGACAATGCATGAGATAGGTGCGACGGAGGGTTCTAACATAACATAACATTGTTTTTTTTTTTAAAACATTTTCTTTGCTTTTAAAAACTTTTTGAAAATAGGAGCAATATTTTGACATTTTTTTGTAAGAAATTAAGTCAATTTTAAGGAATAGGAGAATCATAATTAGGATTTCTTATAATTAGTCAAAATAAGATTATTTGTTTGATTTCTATAGTTAGGAAGAAAACTTGGAAAGTAATTTAGTCTTGAACTTTACCTTGATAAAATATGCAACTTTATAACACTTACACACTTAGGGTTCAAAAATAAAGATTCTTATGCCTTATTAAAAAAAGAAAAAAGGAAAAAATATATATATCTAAAAAAATTCCTCTGATTAAGCTTGGTACTTGTGCCTCATAAAGCATAAGTATTCATTCCTAAAAGTGGTCCATATAATAAATAAAATCCTTAATTTTGTGGCCTTATTTGCTCGAGTCCTCAAGTCCTTGGGGTGTTTTCTCACCCGGTGCTCTAATACCGTCCAATTTGGGTGTCACTGACTAAAAGCTTGTTATATGGACAAATTAGAAAAGCTAAGAGAACTAAGGAATAATACCACTAAAAATACAAAAATATTAAAAAAATAAAATAAGACGTAAGAGTTAGAGTTAAAGAACCTCTAGTCAAAATTTCGCGGTCACAAAGTTGCATATGACTTAGAGTAAAGTAATAGACTAGATAATAAATATAGTTTGACTGCTTACCTTGATTGATAATAAAATTTTGAATAGAGACTAAGTTTAGAAATGAAAAAATCGAATTTCCTATAACTTATAATTACTTGAACTTTTACAATAATACTTCAAATATTTTCTCTCTTTTTCGAAATGCTTTTCAAAAATACTAACTTTCTTTCTCTTTCTTTTTAGATTTTGTGGGTGTAATCCACTGAAAACCCTCACGAGACAAAACTCGTCCTCTAGGGGTAACCTAGTGGTTTAACAGCTTGTTGAACATGCTAAGTGTAATCATGATTCCTATGAAAGTGAGTTAGGATAGCTTTGTTTTATTGTTTTGCTCCAGGACGAGCAAAGTATGGGTGTGGGGGTGTGTTTGGACACATATATTGCATATTTGTTATTACATTCCTACACCCAATCTGTAACAAATTTTGCAATTATACTGTCTTAATACCTAATTTGTGCAGGATATAATGGGAGAAGATAAATCACAAATTCAAGCCAACTAAATCAGATTCTTGGGAGGATTTAAATCACAACTGAAGATTGAGCATATTAGAGAGGATAAACCCAGATCTAATTCAGTTAAAATCAAAATTTTGAAGATCCAGTTGATTAGCTTGGAGAATCAACGAGGATAAACGAGGATAAAGGCAAATCCAGAAGTCCAAAGGCAACCCTATCAATATACAAATGGATATCTAAAGATTGAGACGTATATTTAAAAGATTTAGAGAGATAAGACATAATCCAACTGAAGATCAAGAGATAAATAAATATTTATCTCCAACATTATCAGAAGATCTTTACAAAAGATCTTTTCTGTTAGCAAGCAATTTTGTTCATAGCTCCAACCTTATCTCCAACCTTATCAGAAGACTTTTTTTGTTGAGATAGCGATTTGGTCTCATCCTCAAGTGCGCTCTCCCCTCCCCATTTCTCCTATAAATACCTGCAAATTTAAAGACAAAATGAACGATCAAGCAGAGAGTAAAAGTTAGGCTATTCTGTAGGTTTTTGTTTTCTTTTATATACTTTTTGTTTTATTTATGTAACTAAGAGGAGAGGAGAGTTTCATGGAGGAATAAGAGTAAAGCTTGTACTGAGGATGACACCAGTATAAGTATTCATCTTTTCTTTCATTGTTATTTAATCAAATCAAAAGTTACTTTTTTATCTTTATTCTTGTTTTCTTTCACTTCCTCTTTTGGTTTTCGATGAGTATCTAAGCGAATCTACTAGCATCGGTATAGCCTTGTTGTGTGTTTGCCACCGATATTTCATGATGATGATCTTTTTCTCAATATTCTTTATCATTTCATTATTATTCGTCTTGATGATGTAATGCGAATAGGGACTGAGCTCGATCTTATCGATCATGTGTTGATCGCCTCCGAAGGAAGGCAAATGTGCCAACGATCCAAGATAAGTCATCAACCAAAGAAGGTAAGTACTTTTTTTAGGTTTTCTTTGTTTTAATCCTTTAGTGTAGATCACTACTATCTCCGAACTCTTTTATTCATTCTTTTTAATTTTTTTGTATAAATTTATTTTCTAATTTCTCCATCTACTCAAACCTACCACTTTCATAATTTAACATAACTTATTTTTTTCTTTCAAAGAACTGAAAGAAAAACTTTAATAATTTTTTGTTAACTAAAGAGAACTTACAAAAAGCATCAATAAATAGTCCCTCCTTGTGGATTGATCGGGGGAAAACCGCGTATGAAAAGTGTATGTTTTAAAATCAATAGTTAAAAGTATGTGCTTTGTCGATACTTCTGTTACAGCATAGAGGCTAAACGGGTCGAATCCACAGGGACGGGAAGCGATAGAAACTTTACCAGAATGTTAACATATGTTAATGTTTCTTCAATATTTTAAAGAATGAAAAGAAAAGAAAAACAAAGAATGAACAGAGAAGAGTACAGTGAAACACGAAGAAGTGGGAAACATAGAAGAAATGGTATTTGTGATTTTTGATATATTTCTAAAATAAAGTAAAAAGCGAATGAAAACTCATGGCTACTAACTACTAATAGCCCTACTAACTATGCTTGCCTCTTAGTGATAGTTGCCTCACATGCATCCTTGGCAATAACTAGTCCTTAGTTCAAGAGCGTTTCAAAGCATGACCCATACGATAACTTTCACATCCAAACTCAACAAAACAAGTTCAAGCTACACTTAAACCATCAAAACTAACAAGAGTAAGTATGAAATAAAGTGATGTTAACTTGTTAGAGAGTTAGGATGTTAGGGTGTTAGATCCATCATCACAAGCCATCAATGGCTCTTATAAGAGCAAGGTCAAATAGAGGCTATTAGATTCATGTGGATTATCAAATAAGAAGTTAGCAAGTTAGTGGTTAGTAGTTAGTTGCTATGAGAGAAAATTAGCTAAACATGTAAAAGGAGTAAGAGAGAAAATAAAGAGAGGTAAAGAGAGAACTTTTCATAGCTTGTCAACTTTATTACAAGCACTCTTACTTTCCACTCATGTATCACTCTCTCTCCTATTACAAGATCTAAAAGAAATAAAAAATACAAAGAGGAAGAAGAAGAAGAAGAGAAGAACTAAAACTAAACAACCCTAAACTACAACATGAAAAGAAAACTACACTACTCCCTAGATATCTCCATCTTTAGAACCCCAGGGGGTATTTATAGGCACCAGGAGAACGTGGGCTAGGGGGACAACCTCTGGCCCAAAACGTTGGCGCGGCCGCGACTGTATGGCCGAATTTTCGCGGCCAGAGTCGCATTTTCGTGGCTGTACTGGCACGACGCGCGCAACGCCGTCTGCTGCGCGCTGTCGCATCGGTCCGCTATCGGCTGTAGGTCCCGGTTTCTTATTTTGGGCCCCTGGTTTTGACAGAATCACCCTCCTAGGTCAATGGCTATCTTTATAAGGCTTTAATCTCCAATTAAATGGTGATTTTGGGTCTTCTTCTTCATTTTATGCCATGGAGCTAGAAACATACAAGAGAGGTATTATTAGCAGAATTTAAGATTAAATAAATGTGAAGATGTGGTATGAAATATGAAGTTTTAGAGACTAATCACACCCCCACACTTATCTTTTGCTCGTCCCGAGTAAAACAAAAAACTAAGAAAATTATTACACCACTTTCGCAGGTGACGCGAATTCACTGAGCATGTGCAACAAGCCGTTAAACCTCTAGGTTTCCCATAAAGGAGGAGTTTTGTCTCCTGAGGGTTTTCAGCAGATTACACCCACAAAATCCATAACAAAAGAAATCAAATGTCAGTATTTTTGAAAACACATGTTGAAATAGAGAAAAGTGTTGAGGTATTTTTACGAAAATATAAGTGATCCAAGGTCATAGGTTAACCAGAAATTATTCTTCCTTAAACTAAGTCGAAATGTAAAATCTGTTGGCCCAAAGGCCTTTCACCCTAGTTTTGATGATGATCAACTCATGAAGTTATAGTTACTAATGATCTTGTGTTTAATTAGTGACAGATTCATGATCAAGATCTTAGTAGGTGCATAGCTCAACAAAGGATAAAAGAACAAGGTTTGGAGCTTGCATGTGGTGATCCAAGGAGTTTTTGGATCAAGCTTGGACCAAGTCAAGAAGATGAGAAGCCTTCAAGGGAAGACTTCAAGAAGTTGAAGACTTGGGTCTAGGTATAGAATTTGTATTTTTGTTTTAGTAAAAATGTAAAGGATAGATAGTTGGTGGATTGCTCAAGTTATATCACACACACACACTCTTGATAGAACTCTTGATTTAATTGATTTCATAAAAGATTTCTTTTTAGAAAAGAATTTTTATTTAGTAAAAGATTTTCTTTGAGACAAAATATTTATCTTGGATTTTGGTATTTCATAGTTCATATCTTTAAACCAAAATCATGATTAGTGCTTTATATCAAAAACTAGATATTACATCTTGATTGTGGAATGGATCATATCCATACACACTATGCTTTTAAATGAACTCAAATATCTTGTTTTTGTTCTTGATAAAGGTTTGGAAAAACATTTCATGGAAAATTAGGTTTTTATTAAAAGAATTTTTACCAAGTATTTTACCTTGATAGTAGTATGACACATGCTCATACTCTATGATTTTTCAAGACCAAAACATTTTATCCAAGACCCAAAACCTAAATCCAAATTTTCCAGGTCCTGGAAGTTCTGATTTTTCAGAATTTCTCAGTGACCGGTCGACCGGCAGTCGACCGGCACTCGACCGACATGCACAATTTTTGTGCATGTGCGTATCAGTCGACCGGAGTCGACCGATACTCGACCGACCCAAACCTGTTGCTCTCTGGAAATTGCCAGTCGACCGGACCGGTCGACCGACAGTTCATTCCAGAAGAGCGGTCGACTCACCAGTCGACCGGTGGCTGCAACGGTCAGAAAAATGACCGTTGGCCGGTCGACCGGAGGTCGACCGCCAGCTCTGACAGAACCCCAACGGCTCTATTTTTCTGAAGCCTATAAATTGGGATTTTGTCATCTGTTTTGAGGTTAACATTTAGGAGACTTCTTGAGCAGTTTTTCAGATACTTTTAGAAGAGTTTCTCCACAAGATTTTAGTGCAAATACTTCCAATCAAAAGGAAGAGTTTTTATTGAGTGTGTAAAAGTGATTCTTGAGTTTTCCTCCATAGCTTTCTTTCCTTGATTTTCTCACACCACACTTGAGCTATTCATTGCTAGATATTCCTATAGGTGTGTTGTAGTGAGAGTGCTCTTTAGGTGATCAAGTGTTGTGATCATCAAAGTGATTTTTCTTTGTACTTGAGGAAACGGGCAAGTGTGCTCGTTGTTGGTGGTTGGAGTTCGGTTGTGAACTCTTGGTGGTAGAGGTACGGCCTCGGCGAGTCGGTGGACTTGCGTGTGTACGGGACTTGGGAGTCTGAGGGTTTGTAGGTGTACGGCACCGAGGAGAGATCCGGTGGGATCTTGCATAGTGGAAATCCTTCGTGTGTCGAAGGCGGGGATGTAGAGCAAGTGTGCTCGAACCTCGAAACAAACCCTTTGTGTTTGCGATTGCTTACTCTATCCCTCTCTCTCTCTTTGTCTCTTTTATATCTTGCATTACTTTCATTGTCTTTACTTTACATGCTTGATATACCCTTGTGCTTAATTGATATACATACTTGCTTGGGATTGTTGTTAACACTAGTATTCAACCAAGAGAGCCAACGCGGCACCTCAACCCATTCAAGGGGAATCTAGAGGAGCTTGTCCAGAGCCTCGCAAGGGGAATTCGGCAACACTCTTGAGTTATACATAAGTGTTCAATTAAAAGAAGTTTAATTTGGTCTACTTAATTTAATTCCGCATTATTTGTTCATAAGTGACCATTAGATTAGCCATCACCTATTCACCCCCCCTCTAGGTGATCTTACAAAATCTTGTTATAAATTAAATGTAAGAATTTAAAATTGAATTGATTCTTTGATCTTTCATAAAACTCTTAGAAAAATATGCACTTGGTGAGCTGTGAAGATTTTTAGGATATTGACTCAAACTTTCATGCCATTGATTTGTGTATATTTATTTTTTTATTTATTTTTTCTCTTTTTTCTTGTCTTAATTTTCTTAGGCTTTCTTATTTACTCGGGTAGTGAGCCTTTAGCCAGTGACTCCCAAACCAGATGATCTTAGGGCACCAAATGAGAAAACATCCCTCGGACTTAAAGACTCGAGTAAACAAGGCCACAAAGTTAAAGGGAATTATTTTTATTTTTGTCCACAATTTTAGGTGTGAATAATCATGCTTCCTAAGACATAATTACCCAACTTCAATAAGTGATTTTTATTATCATTATTTTTTTAATATATTTTTATGACATTTTCAGTCTTTGTTTCAATTCCAAAAATTGTGTAAGCGTGAAGTGCATAAATCTAAGGAAAAAAATTTAAGATCAAATTCTCTTTCCAATCTTACTTTCTTATCCTAAAATTTAAACAAGATCTATTATTTATACTTAGTTTAAAATTTCATAATTTTAGGTCTTCCTAATTCCTAAGATAATCTTAATTTTCTTGAAAATAAATCAAAACTATTTATCTTGTTTCAAAAAGTTTTGTAAAAAGAAAAGAAAAGAGTTTCTTTTCAAAAGAGAATTTTAAAAAGTTCCGAAAAAAGTGTAAAAGAAAGAAAATTTAAAACAATCTACGTTAGTAAACCCTCCCCCACACTTATCTCTTGCATTGTCCTCAATACATCGTGAATGTGTATATACATGAAAAAATGGGAAGGGAAGAAAAATTACCTCATGATGGTGGCTCTGGTGGTGGTCTGATCGGGCCAAGCGTTGCTGCCCAATCAAGATAATATGGATCTTGAAGGAACCCACCAGTGACCTCTTTAATATGACCAGTAAAATGTTGGAGAACTGTATGATCTTATTGAAAAGATTACCCACATCCAATTTTCAATTTTCAAAAATAATTACTGAGTCATTTTCTTCAACATTCTTGTCAAACAATGAAGTGTGATTTTGGGAGATAATTGATTTGGATTCAAATGAAACAGGAGAAATAACTGATACAAACTCAGGAATTTGGCTCAATCAAGTCGAGAGTCAACAATGAGAGTCAAAATTGGTTCAAAAATAGGGTCCAAATCAAAGAATTGATGTTCACACACTTTCCCCATCAATGAAGTGTGATCATAAGATATTAGTGATTTAATTTCACAGTGTATTGGTACAAGATTCAATGTTGACTCCGGAATAGAAAAATCTGATAAAGATACCGGGATCATTATTGAATCAAAAAGTGAAATGGAATTACTGACATGAGGTTCGGGATCACATTCAGGTTTAATTTCAATTTCAGGAAAGGAATAACTTGCCAGAATGTCCAGGCGACTTTCATAACTTAGAGTTTGGTCAAGTTCAAATGTGCATTCTGAAAGTGAATCTTGTTTCCAAAATAACATGAGTCTTGGGTCCAATTGGGAGAGTTAGGGATATAAGGATTGGTCAAAGGTTGGCAAGAAAGACTTTTCTCGCTCTTATTGATCAAATTGCTCATTATTGAGTCTAACCTACTGATAGGCCGGGTAGAAGAATTTTGAGTCTGAATCATGTCTTTCGTACTTTTTCCAATTGGTTCATCTAGAAAAGGTGAGTATGGAAGTTGATTTTGAAAATTGTGATGAAATTGTGAGTCCATCAGATGTTGTAATTGTTGCTCGGACTCACGCAAGGGTTCCATATTCAAGTCCAGTATTGATGGCTATTCATTTTGAATCGGTGAGACTAAAAAGATGAGCATGACTCTTGAAAATTTGGTTGAAATACTGAATCCAACATATTTTGAAATCGTTGCACTTTTTCACAAAAGACTTCCAAACGCTTTTCTATCTCAGATTCTTCTTCAATTGGATGTTCTAGAAAAGGAGTATATGGAGTTTGATTTGGACAGGATTGTGAATTGAACAAATTTTGAATTTGTTGTTGGGACTCAAGCATGGTTTCAATACTCCTTTCCAAATTGGATTTTTCTTCGATTGGTGGAATAGGAAAAGGAGTCTATGAATCAAAATCGGGGAATGAATATTGTGAAAATTGTAGACAAAGTGATTGAAAATTTGACTCGGGGGAGGTGAATCTCTATTGACTCTGTGACGAGTTGAAATTATTTTAAATATTATGAACATAAGATTGGGGATATGGGTCATATTGAGTCAAATAATCCCAATTCGGCCTATATGGTTGGTTCATGTTGTACACAGCCGGGTCGGAGTTATCCAAGTCAAATGAGGTCGGAGTGAAATATGGATTCATATTTATATTGAAAAAATTATTGTTGTTGAAATCCATATCACAATTTATAAAAAAAGAAAACAAAGAAACAAAGAAACAAAGAAACAAAGAAAACAAGCCTATTCTAGGGTTGACTTAGACCTAGACGACTCCTAACTGGTTAGACTGTCCATGGGGGTACATTGTCAGAATCTGACCACGAGTTAATCGACCAGATAGGGGCAAGATCAGTGGAAGGTATCCGTGCCGGAGCAATGGGCCTGATTATGCCAAACCACTGTTCTTCGAGGTTTCGCCTCTCAATCCCCAACTTTCGACACTGATTTGACAAGAGTCAACTTCTAACAACTTTTCCCTTAGGTCAATCTCCTAAATGAGTCCGAGATGTCCCTAGGAGCTAACGTCTAGCAAGTTTTATTTAGGCTTGGGTTGTGTGAGTGGGGAGGTAATTTTTGGGCTAAGGGAGGGTAATGACTTCCCCACCTAAGTTGTATCGGGTGTTACCCTTAAGTTCAATTTGTGAAAGTGTGCAATATAGATAAGAATGAACACAAAAAAGCGAGTAAATCACTGAAGTGTTTGTCCTAACTATATGCAATGTAATATGTACACCTTCGTCAAGATCACAACAACACAGGAACAAAATATAGTATATTGGAATGAAAATGTACAAGTGCCTAGATGCAAATGTCTAAACCATTTTAAAGCATCCAATTTCGGTATTTTAGTTCTTAAAATTATTACAGTGCACAGGTAATATAAAAAAAAACTAGCAGCAAAATATAAGAATATACAAGAATTTACCCAACCACACAAGAGAAAGTGTGGACTTCTACAATGCCAAAGAATTGATCTGCACACCAAAAAACAAAGAAGAAATGTTAACAAAAATGTGAAATCAAACCGTTCCCATCCCCGACAACGACGCCAAAATTTGATCGGGGGAAAATCTTGCACGAAAAGTGTATGTTTTGAAATCAATAGTTAAAAGTGCGTGCTTTGGCTTCCTCAATACTTCCGTTATAGTATAGAGGCTAAACGGGTCGAATTCACAGGGACGGAAAGCGATAGAAGTTTTGCCGGAATGTTCACGTGTGTGTTAAAGTTTCATCAATATTTTAAAGAATGAAAAGAAAAGAAAATAAAGAATGAAAAGAGAAGAGTACGGTGAAACATGAAGAAGTGGAAAACATAGAAGAAATGGTATTTGTGATTTTTGATATATTTTTAAAATAAAGTAAAAAGAGAAAGAAAACTCATGGCTACTAACTACTAATGGCTCTACTAACTATGCTAGCCTCTTAGTGATAGTCGTCTCACATACATCCTTCGCAATCACTAGTCCTTGGTTCAAGAGCGTTTCAAAGCATGACCCATACGGTAACTTTCACATCCAAACTCAATAAAACAAGTTCAAGTTAGACTTAAACCATCAAAACTAAACAAGAGTAAGCATGGAATAAAGTAATATTAGCTTGTTAGAGAGTTAGGATGTTAGACTGTTAGATCCATCATCATGAGCCATCAATGGTTCTTGCAAGAGCAAGGCCAAGTAGAGGCTATTAGATTCATGTGGATTATCAAATAAGAAGTTAGCAAGGTAGTGGTTAGTATTTAGTTGCCATGAGAGACAATTAGCTAAACATGTAAAAGGAGTTAGAGATAAAACAAAGAGAGGTAAAGAGAGAACCTTTCATAGCTTGTCACCTTTTAATACAAGCACTCTTGCTTTCCACTCATGTATCACTCTCTCTCCTTTTACAAGATCTAAAAGAAATGAAAAATACAAAGAGGAAGAAGAAGAAAAACTAAATTAAACTACCCTAGACTATAACATGGAAAGAAAACTACACTACTCTCTGGATATCTCCATCTTCAGAACCCCAGGGGGTATTTATAGGCACCAGGAGAACGGGGCCAGGGGAAAACCTCTGGTCCAAAATACTACCGCGGCCATGCCTGTATGGCTGCAGAAACGCGGCCAGAGCTGCGTTTCTGTGGCTGTACTGGCGCGGCGCATGTAGTACCACCTGCTGCGTGCTGTCGCGTCGGTCCCCTGTTGGCTGTAGGTCCTGGTTTCTGATTTTGGGCCCCTGGTTTTGACAGAATCATACTCCTAGGTCAATGGCTATCTTTATAGGCCTTTAATAACCAATTAAATGGTGATTTTGGATCTTATTCTTCATTTCATACCACGGACCTAGAAACATACAAGAGAGGTATTATTAGCAGAATTTAATGTTAAATAAATGTGAAGATGTGGTATGAAATATGCAGTTTTAAAGACTAATCATAGATCACGACCCGCATAGCCACTCGCTATAGCGGTAGCAATGAGTACTTGCAATTCTGTTTTGTATTCCTGTAATTTTGTATTTTCTGTGTGCAGGTTTTCTCTCAATTAAATTTTGGCGCCGTTGCCGAGGAGGGACGGTAAGTAATTATCTTTTTAAATTTATATTTTTGGTTAACTTTCATCTTTGTTGAGCATTGATGATGATCTAAACTAAGGATTAAAAGAAAGAAAAAGAAAACTAAAGAACTTATCTACCTCTTCCGGTTGATGACTTACCTGGAATCCTTGTCAACGATGTACCTATGCTTGAAGGCGAGCGAAGCATGACAAATGAGATCTTCCCCATTTCCAATCTATACTACAAAATGAAGGGTCAAGCTACACTACTATAGGAATGGTTATCCATCACTATAAGACATCAACGAGGCTTGCAAGGGTAAGGGAACTTCGAGGCTATCGGAGCCATTTGGATTCATAAACACAGAAGAGGAAAGCAAAAAAAAATAAAGTAAGGAAGAAAAGAATCTTCGATTTGATTCAAATAGCAATGAAAAAAAGACTTACTTACACCGATATCACCCTCAGTACAAGCTTTGCTCTCATTCCTCCATGAAACTCTCCTCTCCTCTCAGTTACATAAATAAAACAAAAATTACATAAAAGAAAACAAAAACTTAAGTTACTAGATACAAAATAGCTTAACTTCTACTCTCTGCTTGATCGTTCCTCTGCCTCTGATGTGTGGAGTATTTATCGGATAGAAATGGATAAGAAAATGAGTGGAAGATAGAGGGAGTTGGCTATTTCTGAATTTGAATCCTCCCCTTATCTCCAAAAATGATTTGATGTGAAAATTTAATTCTAATATGCAACTTATTAGCGTGTTAATTGCTGAATATACCTTGTCAAATGATAGAATTAGAAATAGTGATCAACCCTTTAAGTCTTCTTTCTAGATCATCTTGAATTATCGAATTTGAGTTTCAGTAGAAAATGTTATGTGTACAATACTAAAATGTATCCAGTCTGAATCTGAGTCTAAATTGCTTCATCTTATTCGTTGATCTTCTCTCTATCCATTTATCCTTTTGGATTTTGAATTTCAGCTTTAGATTTGATGATCTATCTCTTTGTCCTCAGCGAAACTGATAGGGTCTTCTTCTAATCTATTTTTTCTTTGAATTTGAATGATACTATCTCATCTGATATATCCGGTCTTCAGATAAGATGGCCTTTAGAACCTCTGGATTTAAATCGATTCCCATTCTTTTAAACTTTTGAATTTAATTGGATAATCTGTCTATCTCTCTCTCTCTTTTCTTTCTTAATTACTCTGCACACTATTAAACATTAAAATACACTAAATAGCAGAGATTTTTTAATATAAATGCAGAAATGTGACACTTATGATATGAAAACATGTAACACACGTGTACGATCACACTCCCACACTTATCTTTTGCTCGTCCTCGAGCAAAACAAAAACTAACTATCCATTTTCATAGGTAATACGATTGCACTTAGCATGTGCAACAAGCCGTTAAACCTCTAAGTTACCCCTAGAGGATGAGTTTTGTCTCGTGAGAGTTTTCAGTGACTTACATCCACAAAATCCATAAAGAAAGAGAAGCAAAGTGTTAGTATTTTGAAAACACATTTTGAAAGAGAAAATTATTTGAAGTATTATTGTAAGAATTAAGTAATCTATAAGTTATAGGAAAACCGAACTTTTCATTCTAAACTTAGTCTTTATTCATAAACTTGTTATCAATCAAGGGAAGGAGTCAAACTGTATTTCTCATCTTGTTTATTATTTTAACCTAAGTTATATGCGCCTTTGTGATCGTGAAATTTTGACTTGGCGTTCTTTAACTATGACTCTTATGCCTTATTTTTTTTCTTTTTTTAAATATTTTTGGTGTATTATTTCTTAGTTCTATTAGGCTTTCTAATCTGCCCATGTAACGAGTCTTTTGTCGGTGACTCTCAAACCGAACAGTTTTAGGGTACCGGGTGAGATAACACTCCAAGGAGTTAAGGACTCGAGCAAATAAGACCACAAAACTAAAAATTTTATTATATGGACCGCTTTTAGGCGTGAATACTTATGCTTTATGAGTCACAAATATCTAGCTTAATCAGAGGATTTTGATATATTATATATATTTTTATTTTTATTTTTTATTTTTTAATTTTTTTATAAGGCATAAGAATCTTTCTTTTTGAACCCTAAGTGTGTAAGTGTATAAAGCATGCATATGTCATCAAGACAAAAATAAAGATTAAATTATTTTTCCAATTTTTCTTCCTAACCCTAGAAATCAAACAAATAACCTATTTTGACCAAATATAAGAAATCCTAATTATGATTCGCCTATTGCTTAAAATTAACTTAATTTCTTATAAAAAATTGGTCAAAATAATTTTAGGGTTCAAAACTTTTTTTTAATATAAAAAGAAGACCTATGTTATGTTCCGTTAGAGTCCTCTCCCATACCTATCTCATGCATTGTCCACTATGTATGAATGAATGCATAGTTGCATAAAAAAGAAGAAAGAGAAGGAAAATATTACCTTAAGGTGGTGGTTCCAGTGGTGGTCAGATTGGGTCAAGTGTTGCTACCCAATCAAGATAATGTGATGGTTCACGGAACCCACCTTTATTGACCTCTTTTCTATGTACATAATTACAATCCCCAATATGAATAGGATTATGAATGATCTTATCATGAAACTTATTCCCTTTGCATGATCAGTCTGGAAAAATCATCACGGAGTCATCATGATCTATACCTGTGTCCAACAAAAGAATGTGACAAGGTGGAATGGTTGACTTTGGCTCAAGAGTGATAGGTTTTGTAACCAATACTAACTCGGGAAAATTAACTTTGGGTTCAAGAGTCAGTTTTGATTCAAGAGTTGAGTACAAATCAAATAATTGAAATTCACATTGTTTTTCCATCAATGAAATGTGACTATTCAAAATTGGTGATTCAATTTCTAGACTATGGTACGGGAATAAATGTTGGCTCCAGAAATTTGTCCAAATTGGGTGACGATACCGGAATCAACATAGATTCGAAGATGGAAACTGAATCACAAGGTTGGGGATAGGGGTCACATTCACATTCAAGTTCAATCTCATTGAATGAAAAACTTGCCAATTTGTCCAAGATTTGGAATTGGTCAAATTCAAATTTGTGTGATGAAGTTGAGTCTTGACAAAAGTCTCCAAGACACCAAGATTATTCATTCTTATCAATATGGTTAGGGCAATCGGGAATGGCCGAACATGTGTTAGGTAGAGTTTCCTCATTCTTATCTTTCACTATGTTGATATAATTACTCATCTGTGCTTCTAACCTATCAATAGATCGAAAAAAATTATTTTCAAACTGAATCAAACTTTTCATACTCCTATCTGAATCTATAGGTTCTTCTTCTTGTTGTAGGACTTGGAACATAGAGTAAGGATCTTGGATTTGAGAGTCTTGTAAGAATTGTGAGTCCATCATTTTCAACTTTTGTTCTTGGGACTCAATCATGGCTTCTATACTTTTCATAGCCTCAGATTTTTCTTCTATTAGTTGATCATGACTAGGAAAATTATAGGCTGAATGCTGGAATGGTGGTTGACAATATGACTAGGGGGAGTTGTATCCCCATTGACTCTGTGAAGAGTAGTGATGATTATTCCAGTCTTGTTCATAGTATTGAGACTGGGGCATGTAATGATTCGGATAAGACCAATCCGATACACTAGTTTAGTTAACGTTATGATATGTTAGGTTGGTAATATCCGAGTCAAAAGTGGTCAGGGTGTAATATGGATTATCATGAAAATTGAATTATTGTATTAAGTTATATCACACAAGAAATGTCAAAAACAAACATAGAAAAACAAACAAATACACAAAAGAGAAAAATTTAACCTAAGTTAGGGCAGATCTTAGACATAGACGACTCACTGGTTGGACTGTCCACGGGGGATATATAGCAGAATCTGACCATAAGTTAATCAGCCAGGTAGGGGCAAGATCAGTGGGAGGTATCCATGCCTAAGCAACGAGTCTAATTATGCTAAACCACTGTTCTTCAAGGTTTCACCTCATCAATCCCCAACCTTTGACACCGATTTGGCAAGAGTCAAATTCTAATCAATTTTTCCTTAGGTCAAACTCCTATCGAGTCTGAAATGTTCCTAGTGCCAACATCTACTCAATATTAGTTAGGCTTAGGTTAGTAAGCGAGGAGATTGTTTGTGAGCTAAGGGAGGGTAATGACTTCCTCACCTTATCTTATTTATAGGACAAGCCCTTAAATCAATTTAGCGCAACGTGTACATGAAAAGCAACACTTAAGCAATGTAAGCAATTGAAAAGTGTTCCTATACTACATGCTATGCACACATACCTTTGCTCCAGTACTCTTCAACAGTAATGTAAAATATAAACGAATTAGACACGTACCTAAATGCAAAGTCTAAATTATTTTCAGTATTTAACAAACATCAATTTACTGTTGAGATTAGAAAGTATGTACAGTGAGTTAAACAAAAAAATAAATAGCTGCAGAAATTTAGCTATGTAATTCAACCAACTTGCAAAAAATAGATGTTAGTAGTTCACTCAGATTATCGCATGAATGCAACAAATCTAAGGGCTTCTGGGCTCTGCTTTCTTGAGCAGAGTTTAGGATCACTTTTATGTCCAATACCGCAAAAATTTCCTTGATATCTATCAATGTACACCAAGAACAAAGAAGAAAGTTAACTAAAAATGTAAATTTAAAAAGAGAACAACCCTGTTGTCATTTGTCCTTGTTAGTACCGCTTCTACCCATATTGATGCATAGTCCATTGCAACTAAAATGTACTGGTTGCCAAAGAAAATGGGAAATGGCCCCATAAAATCGATGCCCCAAACATCAAAAATCTCTTCTTCTAGAACGAGGTTTAAGGGTATCATGTCTCTTCTAGAAATCCTAACCATCAATTAGCAATTTTTGCACAGCTTGCAAAAATTGAAAGAGTCTTTGAAAAGAGTAGGCCAGTAGAACCCACTCTGCAAGACTTTTTCAGCAGTCTTGCGTGGATCAAAGTGTCCACCACACACAAGCTCGTGGCAAAACCCAGTACGCTCCTATGTTCATCCTCAGGAAAAAAACCTTCTTATGATCTGATCAGGATGGTACTTGAAGAGATATGGTTCTTCCCAAAAGAAAAACCATAGAGCAAAAAAAGGATATCTATCCTAACTCGACCAATTAGAAGGTATTTGCCTGGTAGCAAGATAGTTCACAATATCTACATACCAAGGCTCGTTACACATTGCTAGAATATGCTCGTCAGAAAAATCATCATTTATTGGTGTTATTTCAACAGGTGCATTAGGGATACGGGACAAATGATCCACCATAACATTTTTCATTCCTTTCTTATCCTTGATTTTGAGGTCAAATTCTTGCAAAAGAAGGATCCCATGAATGAGTCTTGCTTTATCGTCTTTCTTTGCCATCATATACCTCAGCGCAGAATAACCTGTGAATACAGTTGTTCTGGACCCGATTAGGTGTTGTCTAAAATTTTCTAACACAAATACTACGGCTAAAAACTCTTTTTCAGTCGTAGTATAATTGAGTTGTGTGTTATTCAATGTTATACTCGCATAATAAATCATATGCTGCCTATTGTCAATGCATTGTCCTAAAACAGCATCGGAGAACAAGCTAAGCATGCAATGGTGAAACATAGCTGGGGTGTTGCACAATCCAAATGGCATTCTACGGTATGCAAACGTCCTAAATAGATAGGTGAACGTGGTTTTTTCTTTATCTTCAGAGGCAATTGGGATTTGATTGTACTCAAAATATCCATCTAGGAAATAATAGTATTCATGCCCAACCAGTCTTTTCAACATCTAATCAATGAATAAAAGAAGAAAATGGTCTTTACAAGTGGCGGAGTTCAATTTACGATAATCAATGCAAACTCGAATCTTTGTGGGAAGACGTGTTTGCACTAATTCTTTTTTCTCATTTTTCATTACTGTAAATCCAGCCTTTTTTGGCACAGCGTGAACCGGGCTAACCCACCGATTATCAGATATGGGATAGATTTCTCATTGTCTAATAACTTGAGTATTTGTACTCGAACAACTTCTTACATTATTGGGCTCAACCTATGCTGTGGATCACGTTTTGGTTTTGCCTCTTCAATCAGATAGATGCGGTATTGAACAATTGATGGGCTAAGTCCTTTGATGTTAGGCATAGTCCATCCAATGGCTTCTTTATTATCACTCAACATAACAAGAAGATCCTCTTCTTGTTCCTCAGTTAAGTGAGAAGCGATGATTACCAGGAGAGCTTCCTTTTCTCCCAAGTAAGCAAACTTGAGGTGATTGTTGGCCCAAAAGGTTACACTCTCCATTTGTTTAGAGTTTTGATGATGACAAAACAAATAAGTGCTATTTGGTACTAATTAGTTTGTTTAGATAAGTTTCAGGTTAGTACCATATTTGGAGGCCATTGCTTAGCTATTGCAAGAATTGCTAGGTTCATGAAGCAAAGAAGGCTTTTTGCACATCAAGGAAGGAACATAGAAGAAAAGGTTCTAGCAAGGCATCGCATGGCTCAAGACTTCAAGATTGCTCAAGATAATTATTAGATTTGTTTTTAATTTAGAATTTTGTTAAAGAATAGTGAATAGGTTTGAAGCTCTATCACACACGTTTTTGTGCACATCTTGTTTCCTAACACAAATAGTTTGTATACAATTCTCAACCTACAAACTTATTTTGATATACATAATCATGTGTTTTAAGTTTTGTGTTTTATCAAAACTTATTTTGGTATTGGAATTTATGACAAAAACTTTGATGTACATATGTTTAATTATGCTTCAAAATGGTTAAATATCATGTTTTTGTATTTGGAAGAGTTTTGGACAAAATGTATTTTTCATTCAAAATCCAAGTTTTAGAAAATACAGTTTTTGGTTTTTGGTAAAAATGATAAGAAACCAAAATAGTTCATATTGATTGATATTTGAGCTAAACTTTTTACCACATGTTTATATATCAATGCAAAATGATAAAACTATTTTTGGTGATTTTTAGGAGTATTAAAAGATTTTTCAAATTATTTTTAAAACTATTTTTCTGTCCATTCCAGACTTCATCCAGTCGACTAAGTCTTCTGACAAGTCGACTTAGCTAGAGGTCGGTCGATCGGGTCGGTCGACCGACGTGCACAAATCTGTGCACGTTTGGCAGTCTTTGGACGGTCGACCATCCCGGTCGACCGGTCTGAGAGCAGAGCTCTCTGTTTGTTTGGGTCGACCGGGCCGGTCGACCGTAGCTCGCAACGGTCATTTTCTTTATACTAGCGGTCGACCGGGCCAGTCGACCGGACTAGCCGTTTGAACAGTAACGGCTAGTTTTCTGAGCAGATTTATTTTTGTCCTTTTCTCACTTAAGTGTGTTTAAGTGACATGTTTTGGTTTTAATACATTCTGATTAGCCTTAAAAATGTTTTATCTCTAAACCCTAGCCCTCTCCTATAAATAGGGGTGTTTAGGGAGAGTTTGGTTACTAGAAAAATTCTCAAAATTTTTCAAAAGTTTAAGGCATTCAAAAGATTTGGTTTCTTGGTTTTTGTGCTGAAATTCTCTCTCATTTTCTGAAGTGTTTTCAAGAATTCTCTGATTTCATTTTCTTTTCTCTAAGGACCTTTGTAAGGGAAGAGAATTTTGCAAGAGAGAGTTTGTGGTCTTTTGACTACTCAGAGATTGCTTGTACTTGAGATTGTGGAGTTGGGTACTCCGGTGTATTTGTGACATCTTTGTGATAGTGAAAGTGGTTGGAATCCTTCTGGGGAAGGCGGGGAAGTAGAGCTGGGTGCTCAAACCTCGATAACAAATCTTGGTGTTTGCGTTTGGTTTACTTTTTCTTGTTCTTGCTCTTAATTGTCATTGCTATATTCACTTGCTTTGTGAGATTGTTGCTTCATATTTTTTAATTGTGCATTGATTAGCATTATCACCTATTCACCCCCCCTCTAGGTGATTTTTAATTGGTATCAGAGCTTGGACTCTAGGTTTTGGCTTAACATCCATAGAGAGATCCTTAAAATTTGCTAATCAACATTTGCATTCCATTTGTCATCACTAGTAAACATGGCCGATAACATCAAAACCCCTCCTAAATTTGATGGACTCAACTTCCCTATTTGGAAGGTTAGGATGACTATCTTTTTGCAATCCTTAGGCAGCTTAGTGGCTAAATCATTGACCAAACCCTATGTTGCACCCGATAGTGATGAGAGCACATGGACCGACTTCAACTTTAGAGAATATGAGGCTAACTCCAAGGCCCAAAATTCCCTCTTAACCGCCTTGAATGAGGATGACCTTACACGGGTAATTCATTGCCAATCCGCCTATGAGATTTGGCAACACTTATTGGTCACACACGAAGGGACTTCACAAGTCAAGAGAGCTAAGATAGATCTCTTGAGGTCCCAATATGAGTCTTTTAAAATGATTGATGATGAATCTATTGATTGTATGATTACTCGATTTACTAAAATCACCAATGGTCTTTCTTTTTTAGGTGATGAGATTTCCAATGATCAAAAGGTGCGGAAAGTGATTCGGGCTCTTCCTACATCATGGGAGATAAAGGCCACCACCTTGAAGGAATTAAACGATAAGGACAAGATGGACCTCATTAGTCTCATTGGGAACTTAAAGACCTATGAGATGGAAAAGAAAGCAAGAGAAGAGGCCGCTCCACTAAAGAAGAAATCCTTGGCCTTCAAGTCTTCATCCCCTCTTGAAGACGATGAAGAAGATGAAGAAGAAGATGAGGAGCTATCACTACTTGTTCGCAATGTGAAGAGAATGTACCGGAGGAACAAGCTCAACTTCCGAAGGAAATTTGAAGGCAAAGAAGAGAGGGAAATCATATGCTACAATTGCCGAAAGCCCGGACACATCATGGCGGATTGCCCGGAGTTCAAGAAGAAGATGGCCTCCTCCTTCAAGCCAAAGAAATCGGAAGAAAAGAAAGCGTACAAGGCAACTTGGGATTCGGAAAGCGAGTCCGAGGAAGAGGCGGATGTAGCGAATATGTGTTTCATGGCAAACACACCAAAGGTAACCCCTCAACCTCATGATGATGAAGATGATGAATTAAGTAAGGAAGTTCTTGCTCATGCCTTTGTTGAACTTTCCGAAACTTATGATAATAAGAAGATTGAATGTTATAAATTGCAAAAAGAAGTTGCATTTCTCAAAAATCAACTTGCTATGGTTTCTAAAGAAAAGGATGATATTTCTTCTAATCATATTTCTATTCAAAATGAGTTTAATGCTTACAAGGTTTCTTGTAAAGGAAAATCTCCTATTGTTGATGAAAAAGAAATTTCCTCTCTAAAAACTAGAATGGTTGATTTTGAAAAAGTTTTGAAAGATTGTGCTTTTAACACTAAGAAACTTGAAGAAAAGTTTTCCAAAAAGCGCACTTCTCATGCTCACACTACACATAACACTTCTCATGCTAAATCTTTTCATGCTCACAAATCACACACTCACTATGCATTTAAATATGGTAGAGTATATAGATGCACATATTGTGGTAAGAATGGACATTTAGCTAAATTTTGCTATGATCAAGTTAATAGATCAAATAATCTTGTTTGGGTTAATGAAACTAACCCTCTAGGACCCAAGAAGATGTGGGCACCAAAATAAAGTCCTAAATTATTTGATGTAGGTACACACCAAGGCCCCAAGACGTAGGGAGCGGTGGTACCTTGATAGTGGTTGTTCAAGACATATGACGTGGGATATCAATAACTTTACAACCCTATCAAGGTATGAGGAAGGTGGCTCTGTCACCTTCGGGGATGACTCCAAAGGCACTATCATCGGTATAGGTAACATTCAAATTGGTGCATCTCCCTTTATAGAAAATGTTGTACTTGTTGATGGTTTGAAACATAATTTGCTTAGTATTAGTCAATTTTGTGACCGTGGACTTAAAGTTGTTTTGATGATACTTCTTGAAAGATTTTTGATATTAAACCCAATGATTGTATTCTTACCGGTTTTCGTGATGATAATGTTTATATTATTGACATGCTTAATGTGGAATGTTCTACTAAATGCTTAAATGCTTTTGATGAAAATTCTTGGCTTTGGCATAGAAGATTAGGGCATGCATCTTTTGACCATCTTTCTAGGATTAATTCTAAGGATTTAGTGAAGGGTATACCTTACTTGAAGTTTGAGAAAGACCGCATTTGTGGTGCGTGCCAACTTGGGAAACAAACCAAGTCTTCCTTCAAACCAATCAAGGATATCATGTCAACTAGGCCTTTAGAATTAATTCATATGGATCTTTTTGGACCTACTAAACTAAGAGCTTAAATGGTAGTAGATTTGCATTTGTTTTAGTTGATGATTTTTCCCGTTTCACTTGGGTTTTCTTCTTGGAACACAAAGATCAAACTTTCTCTCATTTCAAAATTTTTCGAAAAAGGATTGAAAAAGAAAAAGGTTTTCCGATTTTGAAAATAAGGAGTGATAGAGGTGGTGAGTTTGTTAACCAACTCTTCATGACTTATTGTGATGAAAAGGGAATTAAGCATGAAATGTCTTGTCCTAGAACTCCACAACAAAATGGAGTTGTAGAAAGGAAAAATAGAACACTTCAAGAGATGGCTAGGACAATGATAAGTGAGTATGACCTCCCTCATTATCTATGGGCCGAGACCGTAAACACCGCATGCTATATATCAAATCGTATTTATTTATGTAAAAATTCTTCCAAAACATCGTTTGAAATGTATCATTCTAGAAAACCTAATGTTTCATATTTCAAAGTTTTTGGATGCAAGTGTTTTGTTTTGAACACTAAAGATAACTTGGGTAAATTTGATGCTAAGGCTTATGAAGCAATCTTTGTTGGATATTCTACAACTAGTAAAGCTTATAGAGTATTCAATAGATCTTCACTTACCATCGAAGAATCCATGCATGTTAAATTTGAAGAATCTAATGTGTTTGTTGAGAATGTTGTAGAGATTGAACCATTAGGTGAAGACATGGAGAGACTATCCTTGAAGGACTCACCCGCACAAGATGATAAGCAAGAACCAATTGGTGACGTTCAAGAGGATAAAGAGGAAATCTCTCAACCGCTTCCTAAAGCTTGGAGATATGCCACAAATCATCCCAAGGAGCTCATCTTAGGTGATGCATCTAAAGGGGTAACAACTCGCTCCAAACTCCATGACCTATGTGGTAACTTTGCTTTCATTTCTCATTTTGAACCCAAAAGCATCCTCGAAGCCGAGGCGGACTCATATTGGTTGCTAGCCATGCAAGAGGAACTCAATCAATTTGAGCGCAACCAAGTTTGGCACCTTGTTCCTAGGCCCCACGATAGACCAATAATTGGTAGTAAGTGGATCTTTAGAAACAAGATGGATGAGTTCGGAAATGTGATTAGGAATAAGGCTAGGTTAGTGGCCCAAGATTACACTCAAGTTGAGGGAATTGACTTTGAGGAGACCTTTGCACCCGTAGCACGGCTTGAAGCCATACGGATGACACTAGCTTTTGCATCTTTCAAAGATTTTAAACTTTTTCAAATGGATGTGAAAAGTGCATTTTTGAATGGTTTTATAAATGAAGAAGTTTATGTTGCTCAACCTCCCGGTTTCGTTGATCATGTTCATCTCGATTTTGTTTTTAAACTTGATAAAGCTTTGTATGGATTGAAACAAGCTCCAAGAGCTTGGTATGAAAGGCTTTCTAGTTTTCTCATTTCAAATGATTTTATTAAAGGCAAAGTAGATACAACACTATTCACTAAGCATGTTGATAATGATATTTTAATTGTGCAAATTTATGTTGATGATATAATTTTTGGTTCTACTAATGAGTTTTTATGCAAGGAATTTGAAAAGGTTATGCAATGTGAATTTGAAATGTCTTCAATGGGTGAGCTTAATTTCTTTCTTGGACTCCAAATCAAGCAATTGCAAGATGGGAACTTCATATGTCAAGCCAAATACGCAAAGGAACTCGTAAAGAAGTTTGGACTTGAAGACTCAAAGGTTTGCAACACTCCCATGGCAACTACCACCAAGCTTGATAAGGATGACCAAGGTAAAAGTGTTGATATTAAATTGTATAGAAGCATGATAGGTAGTCTTTTGTATTTGACGGCAAGTAGGCCGGACATCATGTTTAGTGTGTGTCTTTGTGCTAGATTTCAATTATGTCCCAAAGAGTCCCATCTTATTGCGGTAAAACGCATTATTTGTTATATTAAGGGAACGATTGGAATGGGTTTATGGTATCCGAAAATCGGAGATTTCTCAATGACGAGTTATTCGGATGCCGACTATGCGGGTTGTAGAGTAGATAGAAAGAGTACTAGTGGGACATGTCAATTTCTTGGTAATTGTCTTGTTTCATGGTCCTCTAGGAAACAAAATTCCGTAGCTCTCTCAACCGCCGAGGCGGAGTATGTTGCCGCGGGGGCTTGTTGTGCACAAGTCCTTTGGATGAAACATACTCTCCTTGATTATGATTTGCATTATAACCATATAAAAATATTTTGTGATAATACTAGTACTATACATATGACAAAGAATGCAAATCAACATAGTAAGACCAAGCACATTGAGATTAGATATCACTTTCTTAGAGATCATTTTGAGAAAGGAGATATAGATATTTATTATGTTTCTACAGATTTGCAACTTGCCGATATTTTCACTAAACCACTTGATTTTGCTAGATTTTCATTCATTTGTGGTGAACTTAATGTTTGTGTTATTGAATAAAATGTTTTCTTAACCCTTTTTGATGTATGACAAAAAGGGGGAGAATGAGTTTATGTATGGAAATATGAGCTCATATGGTTTTGGTTCCATATGAGTTTATATATGTTTTGAGATTTTGATGTGTTTTCATGAATTCTTGTAATTTGAGTTCAAGTGTTTTTGGTTTTTGGTTTCATAATGTTTACTTACAAATTACAAGTTACATGGTTTTTCCTTGTTTAATATAGCATAATTTGAGGGGGAGCTTTCTCCTCCCCTATACTTTTGTTTATAGCCCATTTGTTTTGTCATCATCAAAAAGGGGAGAGTGTTGGCCCAAAAGGTTACACTCTCCATTTGTTTAGAGTTTTGATGATGACAAAACAAATAAGTGCTATTTGGTACTAATTAGTTTGTTTAGATAAGTTTCAGGTTAGTACCATATTTGGAGGCCATTGCTTAGCTATTGTAAGAATTGCTAGGTTCATGAAGCAAGGAAGGCTTTTTGCACATCAAGGAAGGAACATAGAAGAAAAGGTTCTAGCAAGGCATCGCATGGCTCAAGACTTCAAGATTGCTCAAGATAATTTATTAGATTTGTTTTTAATTTAGAATTTTGTTAAAGAATAGTGAATAGGTTTGAAGCTCTATCACACACGTTTTTGCGCACATCTTGTTTCCTAACACAAATAGTTTGTATACAATTCTCAACCTACAAACTTATTTTGATATGCATAATCATGTGTTTTAAGTTTTGTGTTTTATCAAAACTTATTTTGGTATTGGAATTTATGACAAAAACTTTGATGTACATATGTTTCATTATGCTTCAAAATGGTTAAATATCATGTTTTTGTATTTGGAAGAGTTTTGGACAAAATGTATTTTTCATTCAAAATCCAAGTTTTAAAAAATACAGTTTTTGGTTTTGGTAAAAATGATAAGAAACAAAAATAGTTCATATTGATTGATATTTGAGCTAAACTTTTTACCACATGTTTATATATCAATGCAAAATGATAAAACTATTTTTGGTGATTTTTAGGAGTATTAAAAGATTTTTCAAATTATTTTTAAAACTATTTTTCTGTCCATTCCAGACTTCATCCAGTCGACTAAGTCTTCTGACAAGTCGACTTGGCTAGAGGTCGGTCGACCGGGTCGGTCGACCGACGTGCACAAATCTGTGCACGTTTGGCAGTCTTTGGACAGTCGACCGTCCCGGTCGACCGGTCTGAGAGCAGAGCTCTCTGTTTGTTTGGGTCGACCGGGCCGGTCGACTGTAGCTCGCAACGGTCATTTTCTTTATACTAGCGGTCGACCGGGCCGGTCGACCGGACTAGCCGTTTGAACAGTAACGGCTAGTTTTCTGAGCAGATTTATTTTTGTCCTTTTCTCACTTAAGTGTGTTTAAGTGACATGTTTTGGTTTTAATACATTCTGATTAGCCTTAAAAATGTTTTATCTCTAAACCCTAGCCCTCTCCTATAAATAGGGGTGTTTAGGGAGAGTTTGGTTACTAGAAAAATTCTCAAAAATTTCCAAAAGTTTAAGGTATTCAAAAGATTTGGTTTCTTAGTTTTTGTGCTGAAATTCTCTCTCATTTTCTGAAGTGTTTTCAAGAATTCTCTGATTTCATTTTCTTTTCTCCTTACACACAAGAGCTTCATTCCTACTCATTATTTCTCTAAGGACCTTTGTAAGGGAAGAGAATTTTGTAAGAGAGAGTTTGTGGTCTTTTGACTACTCAGAGATTGCTTGTACTTGAGATTGTGGAGTTGGGTACTCCGGTGTATTTGTGACATCTTTTGATAGTGGAAGTGGTTGGAATCCTTCTGGGGAAGGCGGGGAAGTAGAGCTGGGTGCTCGAACCTCGATAACAAATCTTGGTGTTTGCGTTTGGTTTACTTTTCCTTGTTTTTGCTCTTGATTGTCATTGCTATATTCACTTATTTTGTGAGATTGTTGCTTCATATTTTTTAATTGTGCATTGATTAGCATTATCACCTATTCACCCCCCCACTAGGTGATTTTCAGTTATCACGGAGAGCTTTCAATTCAGAAGAAGGGTATTATTCAGTTGAAAGCAAGTCTATTGGTTCAAGACTCAAAGGAGTTGGTGTTGTGGCCCATTTTACTGCAGAATCGACAATTTGGTCAAGATTGAAGTCATCCAACTCCAATTCAAACTCACATTCAGGTTCATATTCCAATTCCTCCTCAAGTTCACTTGTTAAACCTTCTATCAAATTCACTTCAAATGTTTGGTCTTCAGAGTCCTAGGGTTGTTTTTCCAAATGAAAAACATTTACCTCTTTGGTCATATTTCCAAATGTTAAACTCATTGAATCATTCCTACAGTTTATTATTGCGTTTGTTGTAGAAAGGAATGATCATCCTAAAATTATCGGAGTTTGGGATCTTTGATTCAGAACAGGTTGTGTTTATGTACGATAAAGTCTACGGGGTAGATAAACTCCCCATGAGAACTTCAATAATATTCTCCTAGGAGATTTTCACTGATCAATCAGCTATTTTTGTTACTCGTGTTGGACGAGGATCGTCAAACACAAGCCATTGATACACAGAAAAGGGAGCAAGTTAATACTTGCTCCCAAATTAAGTAATGCCCTATTGATGGTTGTCTGTCCTATGGTACAAGTAATGGTTGGACATTCGGGGTCTTTGTATTTAACAGAATGGCCCGGATAACAATTCGATGATTTGTGTAGTTAGGAAGACCTTTTTAGGGACATTGTTATTTCTTTTCTAGGTGCACATATCTTTCAAAAACTTTGCATAGGAAGGTACTTGTTGTATGGCATCAAGTAGTGGAACATTGATTTTTACTTGATTGAACATTTCTAACATCTTTTCCATTTGTGCATTGGATTTATTGCATTTTAGCCTATTTGAGAAAGGTACTATAGGCTTATACACATCTTCAGCTGACTTTTCTTTTTTCCTTTTCTGAAGTGTTTGGTTTGGAATTTGTAGATGTGGAGGCTTCAATTGAGTTGGATTTTGGTTGGGTGGCAACTAGTGGTGAAGAAACTTGGTTGTCTACTTGTTTCCCTGATCTTAAGATATGAACAATATTGCATTGATTTGGATGGGTATCTTGGGCCTCATGGACTGGGAAAGAGTTCTTAGGATTGGTCAACGGTTGGCTCAGTAATGCCCTTTTCTATCTTTCACTAAGTGAATTGGTCAATTGACCAATCTGGACCTCTAACCTATTGTTGGCCTGATTATGATTATTCATTATTGAAGTTTGAGTTTTGGACAAGTTTTCCATGGCTTTTTTCAAATCAGTCATTTTTCTCTTTGGAAGAGGATTTTGAAAAGTATATTGTGGAGCTTGATGTTAAAAATTTGGCTGGAGGTTGGGCTGAAAATTTGATTAGAAATTTGGTTGGAAATTGGGTTGAAAGGTAGGTTGATAATTATGATTAGAAAATTGATTGTGAAATTTGGTCTGTGCTGCTCATGACGGCTCTGACTCCGTGAAAAATTGGGATGATTCCTCCATCCGGATTGTACATTTTGGTGTATAGATTGTTATTCGGTCTGGTAAATACTGCATTCAAGTTTGTCTGGTAACATTTGTTGAGCTAGGAAAACTGAACACTCTTCGAGGATATGGTTCAGTGCATGGCAATAAGTGCAATCTGGATTTGATATTTGGGGCGGTTGGCTTGTTTACCACACCTTGCTCCTTAACTTCTGAAAGTTCTAGCATCCTCATAAAGTGGGTAATTTTGGCTTTTATAGATATAGAGGATTCTATTGAGTGGTGTCCGATTTTGGAAGTTGTTGGATTCTGATTTTAGACTTATATGATCAAGATTCCCACTGGACTGTTTTTTCAGCTAAGTTTTAATATAAGTCCCATCCCTAGTTCTCATTTTTCTTTAAGAATTTTCCTTGAAACATAGTCTTAAGGAGGGTTTTGGTTGGGTAATCAAACCGTCATAGAGAACCTGGCACTGTCGACACTTCTCTATTCAATGGTGGGGACACTAGGCAAGTAAGTCCTTGAAGCGATCAAAGTACTTTCAGAATTGTTCACTAGGTACCTATTTAAATTGTATGATGTTCTTTCAAATCAAAGCGGTTTTATGGATGGGGTAGAATTTTTTTAAGAATAATTTGACAAAATCTTCCCACGTTGAGATCGAATCAACTGATAGACTATACAACCACCTTTTATCTAAATCTTTTAGTGCAATTGGGATGAACCTCAGTCTTACAGTGTCTTCCCCAGCTGAGGAATCCGCATCATCAAGCATACTTCATCAAATTCACTGATGAAGAAGTATGCATCTCCAGATTTAAAGTCGTGGAACCTGTTGGAACTTACTTTTGATGATACATTTGTGAAGCTATTTCAATAGAGCTTTTTTACACAAGCCTATTCAAGAGTTCTACATGATCAATACTTCCCAAAGAGAGTTGTTATGGATGTGTATTGTAATGTTTAATAGTATGTTAAAAGCCTTGAATACACATACACATCATTAGTCTATTACTAGACATGACCCTTCGTATTAGTAGACTTGACCACCTATTAGTAGACTTGACCCTTCCTATTAGTAGACTTGACCCTTGCTATTAGCAGACTTGACCCTTCCTATTAGCAGACTAATAGGGTTATTAGTTGACTTATAAAAAAGACAAGTCGACTAATACAGGTTATTAGTCGACTTATAAAAAAGACTAGTCGACTAATACATGTTATAGTCGACTTATAATTCCTGCTGGTCGACTAATTGTAGTTTCTAGAAACTTGTATATCTGTTTCAGTCTTATGTAGTCGACTTATACCCAAGATTAGTCGACTAACCCAGTCTAAACTGCCTACCCTAGTCGACTAACCCCCAACCCCTAGTCGACTTATAGCAGTTTGTAACTGTTGTACAGTTATTGAATTCTGGTGTCTTATCCAACGCTTCAAAATTCAAATTTGTTCTAATAACTACCCTAACTGACCTTAACTGACTATGAATTTCACCTATAAATAGGGATGTTGTCCTAGGCTAAAAATATCAATTCAAATCAATAGTTTTCTGAACAAAACTCTGCCAAAAATTCTGGTTTTCTGAAAACTGTTTCCACTTTCTGTTTCTTCACCAAATTCTTACTCCAAAGTGAAGATTTCTGAAAGTCAACCTATAATAGCCCTTGTCCATGATCACATACTGAATCAAGGCTTATAGGAAAGTTTGTAATCACTCAAAGGAAGCATTGTATAAGAGCGTCTTCTTGGTGTAGAATAGAAGTTGTACAAGGTGTTGTGGTCTTCTTGGTTGTAAGAAGAGTTGTTTACATTTGACAAAGGGGATTTGTCAAGTGGGATACACGGTGTTGATTTTGGGTGTACAAAGTCAAAGGATAAAGGAAAATCTCAAGCGGGTGGCTTGGGGACTGGATGTAGGTCACGAGGACCGAACCAGGATAAATCTCTCGTGTTTGCGTTTGCTTAACTTTTCTGAGATTTAATTTCCTTTTATTGCAAGTTCTTTATTTATTTATCTCTAATCATCCTTTGTTTAGTATATGTGTTGACATTGTATTTTAGATCAACAATTGGCATCATCTCGGGACCAACAATTGGTATCAGAGCCCTGTATACCCAGTCAACAATATACAAGGATGGCAACGGAGTTCCCTTCGTCACAATTCAAAGAAGGACATTCTACACAACGTCCACCGCTATTTGATGGATCCAACTACAACTATGGGAAGTATAGAATGAAAATCTACTTGCAATCGCTCAATTACGAACTTTGGAACATAGTAGAAGCACCGTACACCAAGCCGACAACCAACTACAATTCTTGGAGTGATGATCAAAAGAAGAATGCGAACCTTGATGCCAAAGCGATGAATGCTTTATTCTATGCCTTAACCAAAGAAGAATTCAATCGTGTGTCAACAGCCACTTCTGCAAATCGAATATGGCACACTCTTCAGGTAACACATGAAGGCACAAATAAGGTTAATGAATCTAAAATTTCTATTCTTATCCACAGATTTGAAATATTCAAAATGAAGGAGAATGAAAGCATCTCAGAAATGGTTACAAGATTCACCGACATAACCAATTCCTTAGCATCCCTTAGAAAGGAATACACCCAAGTCGAAAAGTTTGCAAGATCCTTCGAGCACTCACACCATATTGGGAGAAGAAGACAACTGTAATAGAAGAAGCGAATGATCTCTCAATAATGACATTAGAAAACCTTATTGGTAATCTAATGGCATATGAAGTGCAACTCGAAGAAAGAAAGAAGGATGAACAATAATCTCTCTCAAAGAAGAAAGAACTTGCCTTCCATGCATCCTTAGACACGGACAATTCAGATGACGATGAAGAGGAGATGGCAATACTTTCAAGAAAATTCAGAAGATTCTTAAAGCAAGGTAAATTTAAATATTTTAATTGCAATAAAACAGGTCATATGAAGAAGGATTGCCCATTGCTCAAAAATAAAGGTAAATTCAAGAGCAAAAAGTTCAGAAAGAAGAAAGACTACCAAGCATCATGGGAAAACAGTGATTCCTCTTCCTCTGACGAAGAAGAAACCACTGAACATGCCAACATCTGTTACATGGCGCTAGAAGAAGATGAGGTACAATATACTGAACTTTTAGATGCATTCCATGAATTATTCAATGATCTAAAGAATGAAAAAATGAAAAATAAAGTTTTATTAAAGGAAAATGAAAAACTTTTCAAATAAAATTCATGTTATGTCTCTCAAGTTTCTTCTATAAATTCTCAAAAAGATGATTTTCAAAAGTGATATCATCATTGAAAAAGGATAATGAGAATTTTATAAAAGAAAATATTTTGCTTAAAAAGGAAACTATGTCTTTAAATGAAAGAATTTCTGTGTTAGATAAAGACATGTCAGTTTTCAAAATGAAATATGAAAAGATTTTGAAAAATGTGACTAAATTTAATCAAGGAAAAGAAAAGTTGAATGATTTGTTATTATATCAAAAGATGTCACATAATCATTATGGTCTTGGATTTTTTGAAAAATCTTCATATGTTAGTAATCCATATAATTCTTTTGTGAAAAGAAGTCTGATATTATTTCAAAAAGAATTAAGAATAAGTTTATATGGATTCCTAAAAACTTAAGCATTGTTGACAAAAATACTTATATTGCATCATACATATATGATATATGTAATTCATGCAATTATGTGTATACTAACAGATGAAAACCAAATTCAAATTGGGTTTAGTCTCCTAAAGGTTAATGCTTTACTCTTATGATTGGTACCATCTAATGTTTATCTTTCAGGTACCATATAAGAAGCTTGATAAGAACAATACTTCAAATATTTATCATATATATACATGTTATGATATATTTGTTGCAGGGGGAGAACACAAGTGTTTCTATATCTATTTTAACCCATTTTCTGTAGGGGGAGAACATATAACTTATTTTCTATAGGGGAAGCATTTGTGCACACAAAGTGTCATCATCAAAAAGGGGGAGAATGTTGGAACTTGCTTTTAATGATACATTTGTGAAGCAATTTCAATAGAGCTTTTTTGCACAAGCCTATTCAAGAGTTCTACATGATCAATACTTCCCAAAGAGAGTTGTTATGGATGTGTATTGTAATGTTTAATAGTATGTTAAAAGCTTTGAATACACATACACATCATTACTCTACTAGTAGACTTGACCCTTTCTATTAGTAGACTTGACCACCTATTAGTAGACTTGACCCTTCCTATTAGTAGACTTGACCCTTGCTATTAGCAGACTTGACCCTTCCTATTAGAAGACTAATAGGGTTATTAGTCGACTTATAAAAAAGACTAGTCGACTAATACAGGTTATTAGTCGACTTATAAAAAAGACTAGTCGACTAATACATGTTATAGTCGACTAATAATTCCTGCTGGTCGACTAATTGTAGTTTCCAGAAACTTGCATATCTGTTTCAGTCTTATGTAGTCGACTTATACCCAAGATTAGTCCACTAACCCAGTCTAAATTTCCTACCCTAGTCGACTAACCCCAAACCCCTAGTCGACTTATAGCAGTTTGTAACTATTGTACAGTTATTGAATTCTGGTGTTTTATCTAACGTTTCAAAATTCAAATTTGTCTTAATAACTACCCTAACTGACCCTAACTGACTATGGATTTCACCTATAAATAGGAATGTTGTCCTAGGCTAAAAATATCAATTCAAATCAATAGTTTTCTGACCAAAAACTCTGCCAATAATTCTGGTTTTCTGAAAACTGTTTTCACTTTCTATTTCTTCACCAAATTCCTACTCCAAAGTGATGATTTCTGAAAGTCAACCTGTAATAGCCCTTGTCCACGATCACATACTGAATCAAGGCTTATTGGAAAGTTTGTAATCACTCAGAGGAAGCATTGTACAAGAGCGTCTTCTTGGTGTAGAAGAGAAGTTGTACATGGTGTTGTGGTCTTCTTGGTTGTAAGAAGAGTTGTATACATTTGGCAAAGGGGATTTATCAAGTGGGATACAAGTGTTGGCCCAAGGTTACAATCACCCGTGTTTAGTGTGTTTTGATGATTACAAAACATATCAGTTATTTGTACTAATATTGTTTATTGTTTAAGTGTGTTTCAGGATTCTAACTCAACTAGAAGGTTTATTCCCTATAAGCAAATGTTTTGGACTCAAGTCAACTCAAATTGGGCTCAAGGATCAAGTGTTGAAGACCTTATGGTGAAAAGCACTCTTGAAGCACTTGTAGTACCTAGAACAAATGTAAGAATAGAATGTTAAAGTTTGAGTGTTGGATATTGGCTCTAGGATACACATACAAAATTTGGTTTTGTTAAAATGTGAGTCTTGTATTTAAGTTTTCATGTTTTGAATTTGGTTTCATGCCTTAGTAGATATTTACATGACCCTAAGTTTTACAAAATAAATATCATGTTTAGATCATGTTTATATACTCCTACTAGCATGTTACTTAAGTTTGTTCAAACCCAAAACTATTTTACAAAATTTTCTAAGTCAAAAAAAATACTGTTTTTTTCTGTTTCAGGCTGACCGGCCGACCGGCCCGGTCGACCGGCGCCAGTGCCAGGACGTGCACATTTGTGCACGTCTGTCGGTCGACCGCCCCGGTCGACCGACTGTGAGTAGTTGCTCTCGGGTTTTCTGGGTCGACCGGGCCGGTCGACCGCCAGAAGACCCGAGCCAACGGATCTTTTGCCAGCTGAGCTGGCGGTCGACCGGCCCGGTCGACCGCCAAGCCTGCAAAAGCCAACGGCTCTTTCCTCTTTTGTGCAATTCTGAAATCTGTTTTCCAGATTGCTTTTTGGCAGACTTTTTCAGGGTTTTCCAGTTCTTTTTCAGAGCAAATAAACTCTAAATAAATTGTTTTAAACCTATTTCTCTCCCTATAAATAGAGGAGAAGACTCTCTTGCAAAATACAAAGAAAAATCCTCAAGTTTTCAAAGTTTTCAAAAAAGAAAAGAAAAGTGTTTAAGCTCTCCATTTCCAATTCTTTCTTGAGCTAATTTTCAGTTGTGTTCCCTTGCAAAAATCATCTTTACAACTGACTTTTTCTCACTACACTTCATAGAGCCAAAAATCCCTAACTCATTCTATAGTGAAGTTGTAAAAAGAGTGAGAGTGTTGTAAAAGAGTTTGGTGATCTTGTTGTGATCACTCTTGTTCTTGTGATCTTCTTGTTCTTGTAGAGACACCTCTTCGGTATAGGTTATTGTACTTGGTGGAGCTTGGTGCTCGGGTCTTCGGTAGACCGTTGTAATCGTCCTCGGTGGATAATGGAAACCCTTCACGGAGGTGAAGGCGGGGAGTAGAGCGGTGGCTCGAACCTCGAAACAAATACTTGTGTTTGCGATTGTTTTTTTGCTCTTGCTCTCTATTTTGCTTTTAATTTCTATTGCGCTCTATTGCTCTTAATTACTTGCTTGTGATCTTGGTTCTTTCCTTGTGCTATTACTTCAAGCTTGTAATACTTGTGATATCTTGTGTGCATCTCATCATTGCATATTATTCATCCTTTGTTCGATCAATTCTCATACAACAAGGTTGCATTGCGCACCTCTAACCCATTCAAGGGGAATTAGGAGGAAGGAGTTCAAAACCTCTCACGGGGTATTCGGCTCTTAGTCTTGTTTTGAGAGATCATTGCATTATTCATCCATCTTAGTTTTAAAAAGATTGTTAGATTAGCAATAACACCTATTCACCCCCCCCTCTAGGTGTTTTTTTTCAATTGGTATCAGAGCTTGGACTCTAGGATTTGGCTTAACAACCTTAGAGAGATCCTAATTTTGCTAATCATTTCATTCATACTCACTTAGTAAAGATGGCCGATGGAATTAAAACCCCTCCTAAGTTTGATGGACTTAACTTTCCCATATGGAAGGTTAAGATGACCGTTTTCTTGCAATCTCTAGGAAGTCGAGTTGCAAAGGCCGTGACCAAACCCTTTAGTGCACCCCCCGGTGATGAATCCACTTGGTCCGAAATAGAGACCAAAGAATTTGACGCCAATGCTAGGGCTCACTATGCACTTCTTCAAGCCCTTAATGATGATGACATAGCTAGAGTTATTCATTGCAAGTCCGCATATGAAATTTGGACACATTTGCTAGTTACACATGAGGGGACTTCACAAGTGAAGAGGGCTAAGATTGACCTTCTTCGGTCCCAATATGAGAATTTTTGCATGCAAGAAAATGAAACCATAGATGATATGGTTACAAGATTTACAAAGATCACTAATGGACTTTCTTCTCTAGGTGATGCTATCGACAACGATCAAAGAGTTAGAAAGATCATCCGGGCTCTTCCTCCTTCATGGGAAGTAAAAGCAACCACCTTGAAGGAACTCAATGACAAGGAGGAGATGGAGCTAATTGGTCTCATTGGGAACCTCAAAACCCATGAGATGGAGAGGAAAGTGAGGGAGGACATGGCTCCTTCCAAGAAGAAGACAATAGCCTTCAAAAGTCAATCCACACACTCCGACGAAGACGATGAAGAAGAAGATGACGAAGAGCTCTCACTTCTTGTGAAGAACGTCCGGAGGATGTACAACAAGGCTAAATTTCAAGGAAGGAAGAGATGGCAAGGAGGTAAAGAAGAAAGAAAGATCATTTGCTTTAATTGCCAAAGACCGGGACACATTGTTGCTGAGTGCCCGGATAAAGTAAAGCCCTCCACCTCAAAGAAGCCCTACAAGAAGAAAGCAATGAAGGCTACATGCGATTCCGAGAGCGAATCCGAGGAGGAGATTGATACCGCCAACAAGTGCTTCATGGCCAATGAAAGCACAAGCAAGGTAACCCCTTCCACTTCTCCAAATGATGAACTTTCCATAGATGAGTTAGGAGAAGCTTTTGTGGAATTATCACATAACTATGATTTTCTTCAGAAAAAGTATTTAAAAATGAAAAAGGAAAATGAATCTCTTAATCATCAAGTTTTTACTCTTTCTAAAGAAAAGGATGAATTACTTTCCACTCTTATTTCCACTCAAAAAGATTTTGACAAGTATAAGATTTCTTGTAAAGGCAAGTCCCCACAAATTGATTCTAATGAGATTACTTTGCTTAAAGAAAGAATAGACTCATTAGGAATTGTCTTAAAAAATTGTGAGTTTGATAAGAAGAAGATAGAGGCCATGTTTCCTAAGAAACAAGCCTCTAAGAAAAATGTTCACCATGCTCATGCTCATGTTCATACCACACAACCTTTACATCGTGGCAAACCCCCAAGGCATGCTCACACTTCACACACACATCATGCATTCATGTATGGAAGAGTGTTCTCATGTTCACATTGTGGGCGGAAAGGACACTTAGCCAATTTTTGCTATGATAGACTAAGTGCATCTTATCATAATGTTTGGGTTCGCAACAATAACTTTCAAGGACCCAAGAAAATTTGGGTACCAAAGTCAACTATTTTGCTAAATGATGTAGGTACCTTCCAAAGCCCAACGACGTAGAGGATTGTGGTATCTTGATAGTGGTTGCTCAAGGCACATGACTTGGGACATCAACAACTTTGCAACCCTATCAAGATACCATGAAGGTGGCACCGTCACCTTCGGAGATGATGCCAAGGGTAAAATCATCGGTATTGGTAATGTAAAACTCGGCACATCCCTTTTAATTGAGAATGTAGTTTTAGTTGATGGACTCAAGCATAACCTCTTGAGTGTTAGTCAACTTTGTGATAAAGGTTTTGATGTTGTTTTTGATCATGTAGTTTGTAAAGTAATTGATAGAATTTCTAATACTTGTGTGTTTTCCGGTTTTCGTGAAAGTAATGTTTATATGATAGATATGTCTAATATGTCTTGTAATATTACTTGTTTAAAAGCCCTCGATGACGACTCTTGGTTGTGGCATAGAAGATTAGGCCATATTTTATTTGACCACATATCTAGGTTAAACACAAAGGAAATGGTGAAAGGTATTCCTTGTTTGAGTTTTGAAAAGGACCGAGTTTGTGACGCATGTCAATTTGGGAAACAAACTAAGTCTTCTTTTAAGTCAATTAAGGATATCATGACATCACGTCCTTTGGAGTTAATCCATATGGATCTATTTGACCCTACACAAACCAAAAGTCTAAGTGGGAATAGATTTGCATTTGTTTTGGTTGATGACTTTTCATGGTTTACTTGGGTTTTCTTTCTTGAACACAAAAATCAAGCATTTTCATATTTTCAAACTTTTAAGAAAAGAGTTGAAAAAGAAAAAGATGTTTCAATTTTAAGGGTAAGAAGTGATAGAGGAGGTGAGTTCATTAACCTACCCTTTACCACTTTTTGTGAAGAACATGGAATTAAGCATGAACTTTCTTGTCCTAGAACTCCACAACAAAATGGAGTAGTTGAACGGAAAAATTAAACTTTACAAGAGTTGGCTAGGACAATGCTAAGTGAATATGGTCTACCACATTATTTGTGGGCCGAGGCCGTAAATACATCATGCTATATATCAAATCGTGTTTTCTTGTGTAAAAATACTTCAAAGACTTCTTTTGAAATGTACTTTTCTAGAAAACCAAATGTTTCATATTTCAAAGTTTTTGGATGCAAATGTTTTGTTTTAAATACAAAAGATAATTTAGGAAAATTTGATGCTAAAGCTTATGAGGCAATTTTTATTGGTTATTCTAATACAAGTAAGGCTTATAGAATCTTCAATAAATCATCTTTGACTATTGAGGAATCTATACATGTTAAGTTTGAAGAATCTAACTTGTTTGTTAAGAATGTTGTAGAAATAGATGCTTTGGATGAAGGCTTGGAGAAAGTGACCTTGGAGGATACACCTACTATAGGAGACAAGCCAAAGGATGATGAAGGAAGTGAAGCTAAAGTAGAAGAGGCTCAAGGACATGAAATTCAATCAATTGACGTGGAGCCTACTCAACAACTTCCAAAGGGTTGGAGATACAATCCTCATCATCCCAAGGACCTCGTCATAGGTGAAGTATCAAAAGGGGTAACCACTCGCTCTAAACTTCATGATTATTGTGGACATTATGCATTTATTTCTCATGTTGAACCCAAGAACGTCCTCGAAGCCGAGGCCGATTCATATTGGTTGCTAGCTATGCAAGAGGAACTCAATCAATTTGAGCGCAACCAAGTTTGGTACCTTGTTCCTAGGCCCCACGATAGACCAACAATTGGTACTAAGTGGATCTTTAAGAACAAGTTGGATGAATCGGGTAACGTTGTTAGGAATAAAGCTAGGTTAGTTGCCCAAGGTTACACTCAAATCGAAGGAATCGATTTTGAAGAAACCTTTGCACTCGTAGCACGGCTTGAAGCCATACGGATGACACTAGCATTTGCCTCATATAAAGATTTTAAATTGTTTCAAATGGATGTTAAAAGTGCTTTTCTAAATGGTTTTATTGAAGAGGAGGTGTATGTTGAACAACCCCCGGGTTTGTTGATCATACACATCCGGATTTTGTGTTTAAATTAGATAAAGCTCTTTATGGTTTAAAACAAGCCCCTAGGGCTTGGTATGAAAGACTTTCTTCATTTTTAATTTCAAATGGTTTTAAGAAAGGTAAAATTGACACAACATTGTTTACAAAACATGTAGAAAATGACATTCTTATTGTGCAAATATATGTAGATGATATTATTTTTGGTTCTACTAATGAATCTCTTTGCCAAGCTTTTGAATCATGCATGAAGGATGAATTTGAAATGTCTATGATGGGGGAGCTCAACTATTTCCTTGGACTCCAAATCAAGCAAAGGAAGGATGGGATCTTCATCAATCAAGCTAAGTACACAAAGGAACTAATCAAGAGATTCGGACTTGAAGGCGCCAAAGTGAGCAAAACTCCCATGGCAACAACTACCAAGCTTGATAAGGATGAACAAGGTAAAAGTGTAGACATTAAAGTTTATCGTAGCATGATAGGTAGTTTATTGTATTTGACGGCTAGTAGGCCGGATATCATGTTTTCCGTTTGTCTTTGTGCTCGTTTTCAATCATGTCCTAAGGAGTCTCATTTAGTAGCGGTAAAACGCATTATTAAATACCTTAAGGGCACTATTGAAATGGGTTTGTGGTATCCGAAAACCGGACTATTTGATATGAAGAGTTTTTCGGATGCCGACTATGCGGGTTGTAGGGTAGATAGGAAGAGCACAAGTGGAACATGTCAATTCCTAGGTAATTGTCTTGTATCTTGGTCTTCCAAAAAGCAAAATTCGGTAGCCCTTTCAACCGCCGAGGCGGAGTATGTTGCGGCCGGAGCTTGTTGTGCACAAGTTCTTTGGATGAAACATACTCTCCTTGACTATGATTTACACTTTGATTATGTTAAAATATTTTGTGATAATACTAGTACTATTCACATGACAAAGAATGCAAATCAACATAGCAAAACCAAACACATTGACATTAAGTATCACTTTCTTAGAGATCATTATGAGAAATGTGATATTGATATTGATTATGTTTCTACCGATTTTCAACTTGCCGATATTTTTACTAAACCTCTAGATTATGCTAGATTTTCATTTATTTGTGGTGAGTTGAATGTTTGCATTATGGATTCTTAAAGAAAAATTTCTTTTGTTTTGTTTGTTTAACCCTTTTTGATGTATGACAAAAAGGGGGAGAAAAAGTATGAGTTTGTTTGTTGTTTTGTTTGTTTATTGTGTATATTTTGATGAATTTGAGATGCATTTGAGTTTTTGACAAAACTATGTGTTTTCAATGCCTTATGTGTTTTTCAATGCCTTATGTATTTAGCTCTTCATTGACATTTTTGATACATAGCATTATTTGAGGGGGAGCTTTCCAAGCTCTTCTTCTATTTTTGTTTAAATAACCTATATGTTTTGTCATCATCAAAAAGGGGGAGATTGTTGGCCCAAGGTTACAATCACCCGTGTTTAGTGTGTTTTGATGATTACAAAACATATCAGTTATTTGTACTAATATTGTTTATTGTTTAAGTGTGTTTCAGGATTCTAACTTAACTAGAAGGTTTATTCCCTATAAGCAAATGTTTTGGACTCAAGTCAACTCAAATTGGGCTCAAGGATCAAGTGTTGAAGACCTTATGGTGAAAAGCCCTCTTGAAGCACTTGTAGTACCTAGAACAAATGTAAGAATAGAATGTTAAAGTTTGAGTGTTGGATATTGGCTCTAGGATACACATACACAATTTAGTTTTGTTAAAATGTGAGTCTTGTATTTAAGTTTTCATGTTTTGAATTTGGTTTCATGACTTAGTAGATATTTACATGACCCTAAGTTTTACAAATAAATATCAAGTTTAGATCATGTTTATATACTCCTACTAGCATGTTACTTAAGTTTGTTCAAACCCAAAACTATTTTACAAAATTTTCTAAGTCAAAAAAAATACTGTTTTTTTCTGTTTCAGGCTGACCGGCCGACCGGCCCGGTCGACCGGCGCCAGTGCCAGGACGTGCACATTTGTGCACGTCTGTTGGTCGACCGCCCCGGTCGACCGACTGTGAGTAGTTGCTCTCGGGTTTTCTGGGTCGACCGGGCCGGTCGACCGCCAAAAGACCCGAGCCAACGGATCTTTTGCCAGCTGAGCTGGCGGTCGACCGGCCCGGTCGACCGCCAAGCCTGCAAAAGCCAACGGCTCTTTCCACTTTTGTGCAATTCTGAAATCTATTTTCCAGATTGCTTTTTGCAGACTTTTTCAGGGTTTTCCAGTTCTTTTTCAGAGCAAATAAACTCTAAATAAATTATTTTAAACCTATTTCTCTCCCTATAAATAGAGGAGAAGACTCTCTTGCAAAATACAAAGAAAAATCCTCAAGTTTTCAAAGTTTTCAAAAGAGAAAAGAAAAGTGTTTAAGCTCTCCATTTTCAATTCTTTCTTGAGCTAATTTTCAGTTGTGTTCCCTTGCAAAAATCATCTTTACAACTGAGTTTTTCTCACTACACTTCATAGAGCCAAAAATCCCTAACTCATTCTATAGTGAAATTGTAAAAAGAGTGAGAGTGTTGTAAAAGAGTTTGGTGATCTTGTTGTGATTACTCTTGTTCTTGTGATCTTCTTGTTCTTGTGGAGACACCTCTTCGGTAGAGGTTATTGTACTTGGTGGAGCTCGGTGCTCGGGTCTTCGGTAGACCGTTGTAATCGTCCTCGGTGGATAGTGGAAACCCTTCACGGAGGTGAAGGCGGGGAGTAGAGCGGTGGCTCGAACCTCGAAACAAATACTTGTGTTTGCGATTGTTTTTTGCTCTTGCTCTCTATTTTGCTTTTAATTTCTATTGCACTCTATTGCTCTTAATTACTTGCTTGTGATCTTGGTTCTTTCCTTGTGCTATTACTTCAAGCTTGTAATACTTGTGATATCTTGTGTGCATCTCATCATTGCATATTATTCATCCTTTGTTCGATCAATTCTCATACAATAAGGTTGCATTGCGCACCTCTAACCCATTCAAGGGGAATTGGGAGGAAGGAGTTCAGAACCTCTCACGGGGTATTCGGCTCTTAGTCTTGTTTTGAGAGATCGTTGCATTATTCATCCATCTTAGTTTTAAAAAGATTGTTAGATTAGTAATAACACCTATTCACCCCCCCTCTAGGTGTTTTTTTCAACAAGGTGTTGATTTTGGGTGTACAAAGTCAAAGGATAAAGGAAAATCTCAAGCGGGTGGCTTGGGGACTGGATGTAGGTCACGAGGACCGAACCAGGATAAATCTCTCGTGTTTGCGTTTGCTTAATTTTTCTGAGATTTAATTTCCTTTTATTGCAAGTTCTTTATTTATTTAACTCTAATCATCCTTTGTTTAGTATATGTGTTGACATTGTATTTTAGATCCACAATTGGCATCATCTCGGGACCAACAGAACCTAGGAAGAGTGTTTATAAACTGGGATTTTAACTTAAAGTTGTTACTGTTTGCCTCTGGTAACCTAATGCAGGATGGAAGTGATATCCTGATAGGGTAGAATTTGTCCTGAAGTGAGATGTGATTGGCTATGATTGGATGTGACTCTTTGGGTATTGTAAGTGCTTGCAAAGTTTTCCTGACTAGTCGTGATGTTGTTGGGTCTCTTGACTACACTTGCATGCTAAGTTACACTACAAACTAGGGGGCGAACCAGGAGGGCCGGCTGGGCCGACTCGCCTGGAACCGGGCGGGTTAGCCCATTTCGGCCCGAGCTACCCCGGCCGCTGCCCATCTCGGGCACGCCCTCAAATCTGAGGCGTCCTCGGGTTCAGCCGCTGTGGCCCGCAGCCCAGCTCAGCAGGGCCGGGACGCAGCCAGGTCGTCCCCGAGATTGGGTCAAACCCGGTCCGTGCCCGGGCTACCCGACCAACGGCTATTTTAATAGAAGTTGAGTTGTGCCAGGGGGCTTGTAATTGTTTTTTACAAAAAACACCCAACGACTATATTGGCACAAAATATAGTCGTTTGGCGGGTTTTGTAAAAAAATTTACAAATCCCCCAACAGGTATATTGACCAGAATTTGTTTTTTTGCAAAAAAATTTCATTTTAACTACCCATTCTTTCTATAAGTACCCACTCTTCCTCACTTAATTTCATCACCAAAAAAATCTATAAAAACCTCTAAAAATTCTCTTAAATTCTCAAGTGCTCAAGTTCTCAAGTTTCTAAAGTTCTCAAGTGATCAAGCTCCCTTAAGCCTCTCATGCTACTCAAGTGCTCAATCTCCCTCCACCTCTCCTCAAGTCCTCAAGTGATTAAGCACTCTCAACCTCTCCTCAAGTTCTCAAGTGCTAAAGCTCTCATAATTTCTCTCACATTCTAGTATTTATATTTTTGTCAATTTTAGTTTAAAAATGGACCCTCACTCAAGCACTAGCAATCCTTTTTGTTCTAGGTATAATCATAATTTAGATTTAACTAGTCAAGAATGGTATAATTTCCCTGTGCCTTTATCCAACACTCCAATACTTCCATTCACACAACTGGAACACCATCCATAGATTTTTATTGTTTCTTCTAAGCCACCTTCTAATCCATCTTCTACTACCACTGTCATAGTTGCTTCCATGGCGTATGAAAAATCTGAGATTTGAACATTTTTTAAAAAAATTATTAATGGAGTTAGGAAGGTTATATGCAAGATTTGTTCTGATGTTTCTTATTCTTTTCTAAAAAATAGTGGAACCGGTGCACTAACTAGGCACATTAGGGCTAAACATCCTCTGAATCAACCACAACAAACACAAATTTCTACTTTTGGTGGCACACTAAGTACTTTTTGTTTCTCGTCTGAAAAGCCTTTGTCGATGTAAGATTTTTTTAAGTAGCTAAAAGGTTGAAACGGAACGATTCCGATTACAAAAGAGGGGAGAAGGCACAATCGTCCCTTTGTTTAAGGCTGGGTTCTTTCGGTGGTGGTGGAGAGTGATTTTTGTTCTCCGTTGACTGGTCGACTCTCGAGCTTCTTTTTAAGTCGCTCTCGAGAAAATCAGAAAGGAACTCTATTTTTAATATGCTAAGTGTTTAGAGTCTACTGATTACTCTTTTTCTGCTTTTCTCCAAAAAAAATTCTCTGCTCAAAGTCCCCCCTCCTTCATAGCTACTCAGGCTATTTATAGAGAGTCATTGGAGTATTGTTGTCCCCTAAAATTCCTCCATAATGGGGAATAACTTACCATTACGTAGGAAGTCAATTGACCCTGTAATGGGGGTCAGTTACAACTGAAACGCGGGTCTCGCGCAGGACGCGGACCTCGCGTTGCTTGTTGTAGACGAGGGCATCTTAGAATTCAGAGTTGCAAAGACTCGCGTTTGAAATGAGACGTAGCGTTTCTCAGACCCGCGTCTGAAGTTGAGCGTCAAGTTGCTCAGACCCGTGCTTGAAATAGGACGCGGAGTTACTATGACTCGCGTTGGATGGGACGCGGAGTTACTCAAATTCGCGCTGAACGTGGGTTTACTCAGACCCGCATCTGAAGTCTTCATGCTTCTTTGGACGCGAGGTCCACGTTTTGGTTGAAACGCAACCTTCGCGTTGAAATGAGGCTCACGTCTGATGCTTGTCCTTAGTGACTTTTTGACAGCCTACAGAACCCCCTCCAAAGTTTTCAAAACTCCTCAGTTGACTAGGACAGATTTTGAGACACTTTTGACTTTAGTATATTTTGGCCTTCCCATGATTGGACTATCAATCTTAGGAGATGCCCTGAGTTTGATCCTGTCTGAATTATGGTCTTCACGAGTGTACTGCTGAACTGCTTGAAGCCTCCAGGGAAGATTGTCACAAGTGTCTTAGAAACTCAGTCTAGCACTTGTCATGAGCTCTGGTTTGTTTGTCAGTGTACTATTGAACTGGTAGAGTTATCGATTGCTTTTACCAGTTTACTGTTGAACTGATTGCAGAAGCAAAGACATACTCTCTGTATGTGAGAGAACGCAACCCTCACAGACGCATTTGTCATGTTGACCAAGTGGAGACGTGACCTTCAGTGGTGTTAAGACACGGCCCTCAATTGCCATAGAGACACGACTCTCAATTGTTGTAAAAACGTGGCACTTACTTGTTATAGAGACGCGACTTTTGATTGTTGTTGAGACGAAACTCTTACTTGTTATAGAGACGTGGCTCTTGAAATGTGACGATCGTGTCAGATGCTTCCAGGCGTGGATATAGGAGCCGCGTGGGACGCGTGCCTGGCGCAGATTGAGCTTGAGATACGCGTCGCGTATCTCGCCCATTGAACGACCTTTAAAAGTCTTTCAACCGTCAATTCACTTTGATTGTTTATCATCTTCGATCATACCTGCGTCTAAAGTCCTCGAGCTTTCTCAAAACCCATAAAGCTCTGAGCTTTTTTCAATCTTTGTCAAAGAGCCATTGTAATGGCTATGAGAGTGAAGATTATCACTTCCTCCTCTGGCATGACCACTGAGCCAACCGCCATGGGTGGCTCTTCTTCACAGGAAGCCCCCATTTCTAGTAAGTTAAATGGCTTTCGCCATTGAGAACATGAAAAGGCTTTGTCCTTTTAACTTGTTTTTGATGTTTCAAAAACTTTTGTTGAAGTTGATCAGTCGATGCAGATCTCACAAGTCCGCATTTAATTTGTGAATGTGGTTCTTACATTGATGGGCAGAGCGTGGGTCTGGTGATTTTGGCATTTTCTTACTTTGTCAATGCGACCCTTGCATCTGTGAAATGAATGCGAGTCCACGGGGACTCCACGTCTTGAGACTTCTGAATGCGGGTCTCATTTGTGAGTCTCGCGTTTGAGTCTCTTGATTTAGAGAAATTTCGAAGTATGGGATCTAGATGCAGGCTCCTTGTGAGTGTAGGCTGTCTAAAAATGACTAACCAGGCAAGCCATCAAAGAAGCAGTCTTAAACATTAGACGCAAGGGACTGAAGCCCGCGTCTCAGCATCAAGGCGCGTCGGCCCGAAGCCCGCGTCTCAACTTCAAGGCGCGTTTGGTTCAAAGCCCGCGTCTCTACATCAAGGCGCGTCGGTTCAAAACCCGCGTCTCAGCATCAAGGCGCGTCGGCCTGAAGCCCGCGTCTCAGCATCAAGGCGCGTCGGTTCAAAGCCCGCGTCTCAGTTGCAACCGCCCCAGATCGTGGAGGTCAGTTACCGCGCGTATAGCGGGTAACGGCCCCTCATTCAGGCGCATTTTTAGGGGGCACGATCACCCCTTAAGACCCCTATAAATAGCCCTGTTGGCTATGAAGGAAGGGTCGATTGATTGAATCGAAAGGGAGAGGGGTCGGGCATTCTTGAATCCAGAATCAGAGAAGGGTCAGGCGAGCAAATTAAATCCAAAGGTCGGAGATTTTGAGAGAAGCACGACGCCAACAAGAGAGAAGACTCTTCAGCAGGCTTACTGAGTACTAGCCGCTCTTCGCTTACCTCCTCTTTGAGAGTTTGGTAGACGGAGCTGAGTTACTCCCCTACCGGCCGAAGAGAAGACCCCCGACGGTCCAGGACGGTCATCTGGTCAACGGAGAACAAGATTCACTCTCCATCGCCACACGAAGAACCCAGCCTTAAACAAAGGGAAGATTCAAGCATCCTCCCTCCCTTGTAGTCGGAATATTGTTTTGTTGTAATCTTTCAACTGATTCAAGGAAATTTTACGGCAAATCTCTTTCCGTACCGAACAAGAGATGGCGACTCCGCTGGGGACTACATTCGTGACCGATGAGCACATCGTGGTGCAGGATGACGTTCTCCGTAAGGGGAAGATGGTCGAATCACTCGTCGTTGAGTTCGACCAGGCGAAGTACGAAGAGTTTCTCTCTTCTGGCTCCAAGAGCCCAAAGACCCGCGTCTGCCGCAGGGTCTCGAGTGGACAGCTTCCCGAAGCCCTATCTGTGGCTCTATCGGACGCTGCTGTCACCCACTGTGCTGCGTCCGGCTCACGCGTCAACGCCTCCCCGAAGGCCCGCGTGACATCCAACGCCTCTGCTGCGATCAACCGCGACGCACAGAACCCACGCGCCAACGCCTCCCAGAAGGCCCGCGTGGCCCCCGGCACAACTACTGCGATCGACCGCGTCTCGCAGAACGCCCGCGTCTCGCAGAACGCCCGCGTCGCGCAGAACACCCGCGTCAACGTCTCTCAAGAGACCCGCGTGGTGAACATCCCTGGTTCTTCAAACCAGGAAGTTGTTGGCTTCTCTCCTCCTCCACGACGCAATCGGAATGCCGAGCGTCGACTGAGAAGATGCGCGCGTCAACACTCGGTCGGAACCGATGGTTTTCTGACTGGGGTTGGACGCGGCGTTCAATCTGATGCCTTGCCCGCACCCCGACCAGTGCGAGAGATCCGCGTTTGGCGACCCAAACGCGAGACTCTTCAAGTTGTGTCTGCCGAAGACCAACTTGCCAAACGCCAAAGCGAAGCTTCTGCGTCTCATCAAACGCAGGACGCATGCGCCCCCAGGCGTAGGGCCCAGCAGCCCACTATCTCCCAAGTTTCTCTGCTCCAACGCAGCAGACAACAGTGCGAGGACCGCGTCTCGTCTCAACAGAGACGCCAGACGCGCGTAACGCCTCAAGTCTCTCTGCTCCAACGCAGCAGACAACAACGCGAGAACCGCGTCTCGTCTCAACAGAGACGCCAGACGCGCGGAACGCAACAGCGTGACCACCGCGTTTCTGAGACCTGCGTTCAGACAGCGCAACACACGACAGCCCCCCGTCTTCGACGTTGTGAGGCCAGTCTATTTAATCCCCCTCCCACGGATTTGAGGGATTATTTGACAAGGAAAAGAAGTGCCAATCAGGCCACTTCTTCTTGCTGCTGTCAACAACTCATCCAGATGCTCTCTGGATGCCATTGCGAATCAGGCGTGCACCAGCCGTCTTTGGTTAGACAGCTGACCCTGATTCCTCCGTCAGCCAAAAGAAGACGCTCCCCCGAAGGAGAACCTTCCCTGATGTCGAATACCCGGAGCTTACCGCATATATGACAAGCAGAAGCAGGGGAAAACAACCAATGGTCAATTCAGAGGGGTCAAACTCTGAGACAGAAGGGGTGTATCGACATACCCGTACCAGGACAGGGACCATCCCCCCAATTGACTATAATGCCTTATCCCGCGGCATTAGAATGGACGACTCTCACTCCGTAGTGATAGAGTCGCAAGATTCGAACTCTTCTGGTGAAAGGGGAGTTTTTGCCTACATGGCAGATGCTCCTGAGGATAAAGAAGACGCTCCTGAGGAGACAACTAAGCATCTAGTGCAGATGCAGAAGCACCAAATGCAAATACTCTCCTCTCAGCAGAGAACCATTGACGGTCTCAAGCACATGCTTGAGAAATTGCTCGAAGAGAGAGAGAGATCTCCTCCTAGAAGGCCAAGAGCAAGAAGGGGAAGGAGAGAAAGTCCACCCTCCGATCCTTCCGAAAGGACACGACGATCTACTCCAGATGTGTCCCAGCCTTCAGCGCATGCAGGAAGCAACCCGGACTCGGAGAAGGCTCAAGATCAAAGAATGAGCCTACTGGAGCAACGACTCAACGCCCTTGCCAGTCGTAAAGATCTCCAAGAAGCTGGAGTGGTCCGGCCCTATACGGCCGAGTGGGACTTAGTCCCGTACCCTCCTAAGTTCAAGGCTCCAACTCTCCAAGCATTTGACGGGAAGGGATCACCCAACCAGCATATCTACTACTTCAAATCCCAAACTGGGAATGTGGTAGATAACGACGCTATATTGGCGCGACTGTTCATTGGCACCCTAAAAGGGTTGGCCTTTGAATGGTTTATGAAGCTCCCGGAAGGTTCTATCAAGAACTGGGGCGACTTGGAGAAGCTGTTTCTAACACGCTTCTTTGAAGATGATTCGGAGGTCACAATGCCTACCCTTTTAGCTACCAAACAGCGAAAGGGAGAGTCCGTTAAGTCTTTCGTAGAAAGATTTCGGAACACGGCACTCCGATGTCCAAGCGGCATGACCCAGGCCACCCTGGTGGAAACATGTCGCCACAATCTCCAAACCTCACTCCTTGCTCAGATAGGAGTTGCTGAAAGCCGCACCTGGAAACAATTAGTCCAGCAAGGTGAACAGGCTGAGGAGATTGTTGCCCGCGTCAGAGCGGAAGAAGGCAGGCCCAGGCCAGAAAGGTCAACGAGGCGTGCGCCAGACACATCCCTCCAAACCAAACGGAAGGATAACTTGGCGACGGAAACCAAATCTCCCACCAAGCCGCAACCAGGCAGAGCAAGTGGCTCTTCAAGCCAGCCACGCCCCAACAAGCAGTATTCCTTCAAGGAGGAACACGTCGATTCGCTCTTCAAACTACTCAACAAGAGCAATCGACTGAAGCTCCCTGAAATCAGGCGCCCGGAAGAAGTCGGCAAGACCGACAATCCCAACTACTGCCTGTACCATAGGATGCTCGGGCACCCTACCAGGAGCTGCTACATCTTTAAGGACGTCCTTCAAGCCCTGATTGACGCGGAGGTATTAAAACTCCGACCAGAGCAGAAGAAGATGACGGCCAACATGACGTCGATGCTCCACTTTGGGACACGACCCCCGATGCCCGTGGGAGTGATATCTGTCCCGAAAGGAGAATTGAGAGTGGTCAATACAGACCCTCATCAGCAGCAGGAGAAAGGCTTGGTACCCGTCCCTACACCTCAAGGGGAAATCATGTGGGTCCACCCTGACCTCGTCGACGAGCAACAATGGACGACTGTGACCAACAGGAAGTCCAAAGGCAAGGGGAAGGCATCATCTTGCCACGTGATCTGCGCTTCTTCCCGGGAAGCAGACGCTGATGTTCCTTCGCTGACCTACTCAGAAGAGGAAACAATGGTCCTGGCGGCAGAGCCCAACCAACCGACAGCAGGCACCCGTTCAGGGCAGGCGTACTTGAAGCAGTACGGCGAAAAGGCGGTGGTCCCTCCTCAACCAGCTGTAGAGCCAGCTCAGCCCTCCACAAAACCACCCGTGGAGAAACAGAAAGAAACTCGGTTTTCTCGGGTTCTTTCAAGAAGTGCAGCGGAAGGATCTTCGACACCTTCGACACCTTACCGCTTCGATGTGCTGGCTCAGTTAGCCAACATTCCAGCACGCATTACCTTGTATGAGCTCCTGAGGCTATCAAAGTCAACCAGAGAAGCTCTACAAGAAGCCCTGACAAACGCTGAGGCCTTTCTGACCCACGTACCGAGGGAGGAAGATGTAGAGGATTGCCTCCACACCTCCCCAAATGCTCCCTGCATCTCTTTCACAAAAGATGACATGCAGGTTAAAGGGAAGCATGACCGACCCCTATACTTCACGGGGTATATCGGGTCATCCGAGGTGAATCGCATTCAGGTAGACCCTGGGTCCGCACTAAGCATCATACCTCGCCGGGTCGTGCAATTTCTGGGCATTCTTACCCATCGTCTGAGCCCTACCCAGACGACTATTTATGGGTTTAATGCCAACAGCTCCCGCCCGATGGGGAAGATCAAGCTCAAATGCCGGATCGGGAGCCTCAAATCAGAAGTAACGTGTTACGTCATTGACGCTGACACGTCTTACAACCTGTTGCTGGGACGACCATGGATTCACCAAAATTCCATCGTCCCCTCCACTCTCCATCAAGTCATGAAATACATTGACGAGAGCGGACAGGTCCGAACGTTGATTGCCGAAAGGCATCCGTTCAAAGGGGTTGAGAATTATTTCACGGATTCCCTCTTATATGAGGAGAATAATGAAACCCCGCAACCAGAGGAGCCAGACTCTGGTAACGAGGCTGACATCGAGCCCGAAAAAGAAGAGTGCATGTGGGAGCTAGAACCACTTGTAAAGAGCACTAATAAGCTCGATGTTGATACCACCGACGATGTAGGCGGTTGGTATATTAATGAAGATTTAGATTTCGCGTACTTCCTTGCGTATGAGTCTGATTCAACACCGTCGGATACTAGCACCGACGTAGACGAGGATGTATGGTCGGCAATGGATGCCTTGACATCATTGCATGTACCAATAAAATCATCCTTCGGGACGTACCAGGATGATGGTGACGCACAAAAGTCTGTATTCCTGGTTCCAGCCAGACGAAAAGGCCAGAAACCAATCCTCTTTGGACGAATTTCGTCTGAACCAGCACCCTATGAAGAATCAGAAGGTGAAGAGGAGCCCCCGCAGTTCAATCACTATGAACAGAGAACGCTCAAGATGATGAAGCGTATGGGATACGATCTAGCCAATGGACCCGGATTGAACTTCGGCGAAGGAAGGAGATCGTTGCTTCGATCTTTTGTGCCGAAAGGGAAAGCACCTGATTATTATCATCAGACCCGCAGGGGGTTGGGCTATGTATCAACTCCAGTGCCATCAGCCTCTGATTCGGAGAGACTGTCAGGCCACGACCACTCATCAGGCACGTCATCGTGGGAATCGGATGTCAGTGTCGGCAACATCTTCAAAGAACTTTCAATAAATATGGTTTCAACAAGCCATCTGGAAGATGAAGATGAAGAAATGATCCAGTCGGATACAGACCCTTGGATCAAACATTTGAATGCTCTTTGGGATATCCGCTTTGAACAGCGTGAGCCACCCACAGAAGACAAGGTTGTTCAGATCAATCTGGGGGATGAGGCTAATCCTAAGCCCATCTTCATAAGTGACGGCCTGTCACCTTCAGAGAAGAAGGATCTAATATCTCTTATACAAGAGTATATAGACGTCTTCGCCTGGAACTACGAGGATATGCCTGGACTTGATCCTCAAGTGGCTATGCATCGCCTCAACATCAATCCGGACTTGAAGCCTGTCAAACAACAGCAGCGACGGTTTCGTCCGGAAATAATGGAGGCAATCCAATTAGAAGTCAAAAAGCTCATTGACTCTGGCTTCATCAGGGAAGAACAACATCCCGACTGGGTAGCTAACATCGTCCCCGTTGCTAAGAAGAACGGGAAGATCCGGATCTGCATCGACTTCCGCGATCTAAACGGGGCCTGTCCCAAAGACGAGTTCCCGTTGCCAATCACAGATGTCATGATTGACAATACATGCGGGTTCGAGCGAATGTCCTTTATGGACGGATTCTCAGGTTACAATCAAATCAAGATGTACCCTGACGACGAAAAGCACACCTCCTTCAGGACACCTCTAGGAGTATACTGCTACACCGTCATGCCCTTCGGACTAAAAAATGCAGGGGCGACATACCAAAGGGCTATGAATGCCATTTTCCACCAGCAGATACGCAAGACGGTGGAGTGCTATGTCGATGACATCGCGGTGAAAAGCCGCACTAAAGGGGATCACATAGCGGACCTAAAAGCGGTCTTTGACATCATGCGGGCTCATCAATTGAAGATGAATCCTACCAAGTCCTTCCTGGGGGTAGCCAGCGGAAAATTCCTAGGGTTTGTTGTAACCTCTACCGGAATTCACTTGGATCCAGAGAAGGTTCGCGCCATTCAGGAAATGCAACCTCCAAGAAGCCTTAGGGAGCTCAGAGGATTGCAGGGACGACTGGCGTACATCCGCAGATTTATTTCAAATCTCTCCGGAAGATGCCAACCCTTCGCCAAGCTGATGAAGAAGGGCGTTTCGTTCATATGGGACGATGCTTGCCAACAAGCATTCGGGGATCAAACGATACCTCACCCAACCACCAGTCCTTGCAGCTCCGGTATCCGGAAAGCCCTTCCTGGTGTACGTCCGATCGATGGATCATTCTTTGGGAGCTCTACTAGCTCAGAATGATGACCAAGGACGAGAACGAGCAATCTACTACCTCAGTAGAACAATGATCGGGGCCGAACATCGGTACAACCCGATCGAGAAGGAGTGTTTGGCCTTGGTGTTCGCTATTCAGAAAATGCGACACTATCTGGTAGGCCAAACCATAAATGTCATATCAAAAGTCAACCCCCTGAGGTTACTCATGACAAAGCCTTCGTCATTGAATGGCCGGCTGGCGAAATGGGCTATATTGCTCTCCCAATATGAGATGCACTTCCTGCCACAGAAGGCCATTAAAGGACAAGCGGTGGCGGACTTCTTAGCCGAACACCCAGATCCGAGGGCAGCCAAACTTTATGAGGATCTCCCAGATGAGGTCGCCGAAGTATGCCTAACCCAGACATCGTTTGAAGGACAAGTATGGCAACTTTTCTTCGATGGTGCATCAAGGGCAAGCCCCGAGGGACACACAGTAGCGGGGGTAGGAGTAGTACTCGTCTCCCCACAAAACTACGTGATCCCCCGAGCTATCTCGTTAACCGAGCCCTGTTCCAACAATGTGGCGGAATACAACGCCCTCCTGATTGGGATGCAATTCGCCGATGAGATTGGCGTTAAAAATCTCGAAGCGTACGGTGACTCCAAACTCATCGTCAGCCAAGTTCGCGGAGAGTATGAGGTCAGACATGAAGATCTAGTACCCTACTACGACGCGACAATCCACATGGCGGAGAAGTTTTCAAACTTCTACATCGACCATGTGCCGCGAAGCCAAAATGCGCATGCAGATGCCCTCGCATCTCTCGCAGCTTCCCTAGCTCTCCCAGCAGGAGCAATGGAGAAGGTATTCGTCTATAGCCACGACCTATACTGTCCAAAAATTTCCCCCGGAGACTACCCAGGGTCAACAGGAGATCGTCGCGGTAAAGAAACACTTGAAGTGTCAACCGCTCCAGAGCTTAAAGACTGGCGATTTCCCTATATTGATTATGTCTTATACGGCATCCTGCCTGAAGACACCAAAGAGGCGGCCGCCATTCGGAGGAAAGCCCCCAAATTTTACTATAATGCGATCACGCGAACACTGTACCGTAGATCGCATGATGGGATCCTGCTCCGGTGCCTCTCATTAAAAGAAGCCCACGAAGTGTTGAAAGAAGCCCACGATGGTACGTGTGGAGCTCATCAACCTGGCCCGAAGCTGGCAAACCGACTCCAAAGATTGGGTTACTATTGGCCCAAGATGATTGTCGACGCCATCTCCCTCGCTAAGAGATGTCACGCCTGTCAAATACATGGCGATTTCATCCATCAAGCACCAGGGTATCTCCACTCTACGACCTCTACTTGGCCGTTCGAAATGTGGGGGATGGACGTGGTTGGCCCCATCAGCCCACCATCATCGAAAGGACATCGGTTCATTCTAGCAATAACCGATTACTTCTCCAAGTGGGCCGAAGCTGTTCCTCTAAAAGAGGTAAAATCGTCTAACGTGATCAAGTTCGTGAAACATCACGTTATCTATCGCTTCGGTGTGCCTCGGCGGATCGTCCATGACAATGGACCCCAGTTCATCAGCCAGGCTTTCCAGAGATTCTGTGCTAAGTTCAGAATCCAGAGTGTGTCTTCAACGGCATACTATCCTCCCGCCAACGGCCTCGCGGAAGCTTTCAATAAGACTATTGGCAAGCTTCTTAAGAAATTCGTCTCGAAAAGTCAACGAGACTGGGACGATAAGCTGGGTGAATGCTTATGGGCATATCGCACGACCGTGCGAACCCCAACTAAAGCCACGCCATTTTCCTTGGTGTACGGATGTGAAGCTGTCCTCCCACTGGAAATCCAAATTCCATCTCTACGCGTCGCCCTGACCGCCGAGATGACAACAGAGGAGAAGCATCGACAGCGACTCCAAGAACTGGAGGCCTTAGACGACAAGCGTCTGCAGGCCCAGCAGCAGATCGAGCTTTATCAAGCTCGCATCACCAGAGCCTTCAACAAGAAAGTCAAAACGCGAACTTTCAAGAAAGGCGACCTTGTCTTAGCCGTCCGGAGACCCATGGTCATGACGCACAAGACAAAGGGAAAATTCCAACCCAAATGGGAAGGACCATTTGTAGTAGAGTCGGTCTACTCGAATGGATCGTATCGTCTCATAACCTCTAATGGCGATACACTCATGATGCCAATCAATGGCAAATTCCTGAAGAAATACTATCCCTAGATGGTGTTCTTCTGCCGATCAAGTTAATACCACACCTCTGATCAAACATCCAACGCCTTCGACGGCTAAGGATAGAGGAAAATGTTGGCATCTAAGCCCAACATAAGTCCTCGACAACTCATCATGCTGAGGGGAATAGCATGACTAGCCCAACTCAAACGGTAGTTGGTAAAGGCACCTCAAATCCGTTGACAGCTGAGGGTTTGCTAAAAATCCTAAGTGGACCTGATTCCACTCTCTCCTCCAAAATCTCTTACCAATTCTCATCCATAGAATGGTAGGACCACAAAATGCAAACATTACTACGTTAAACACTATACCTCTGGTAATGAATACTCCTTGTCGAGTACAAGCCCCGCTTGTTACCTCTACATAGAGCAGCAAACTTCAAAATTGCCAAGTTAACACTATACCTCTGGCATTTCAAATTCCACTTGTCAATTCTCATCAATAGAATGACAGGTCCTCAAATTGCTCCTATCAAGAGCCAATTCTTGTCAAGTTAATATCACACCTCTGACAAACTACTGTTTAAGTTAACATTACACCTCTAAGCAGTATATCAGGTGCCCGTCAAGTTAATATTACACCTCTGACAGTCACCCTTTCTTCAGACTTCCATATCGAAGCTGAAATGGACGATGCCAAGTTAACACTACACTTCTAGCATCCGAGTCATTGCTAAGTTCAACAATACACCTATGGCTATGACCTTTCCTCGACTTCCTTAAGCCGAGACGAACGATGCCAAGTTAACACTACACTTCTAGCATCCGAGTCATTGCTAAGTTCAACAATACACCTATGGCTATGACCTTTCCTCGACTTCTTCAAGCCGAGACGACTAATGCCAAGTTCAACATTACACCTCTAGCATTACCCTCACTGTTAAGTTAAACATCACACCTATGACAGTGACACCCTCAGTTTTCCCTTATAAAACTGAGATGTCGATGAGTTAAGTTAATATCACACCTCTAACTCATGTCCTTGTCAAGTTAACATTACACTTCTGACAAGACTATTTCCAACCCGTTAAGTTAATATCACACCTCTAACGGTAAGGACTTCCCTAGATTCCCCCGCGAGTCTAGTTTCATTTGATATTCTCCCCAACAGAATATCGAATTCATTTTGGAGGCATTGTTGGTTAACATTACACCAATAAACAATGTTTCCATCAACATCCCCAGCTGATCTGAAATCAAGTTAAGCACAAATCCTTGATAAAAGTTCATCTTTCCTGGGGGTACGAACTCCACCTGTCACTTTCTTCCACAAAGTGGCAGGTCCACCAAAAATCACCTCTGTCAAGTTAAGCTTACACCTCTGACAGTGTCATGAAAGTTCTTGAAACAAGATCTTTCCTCATATCTTTTGACTTATTAAGATTATGATTATAATTTTGATAAAGATCAAAAGACTTCCTTGCTCCTACATGTCCAACCAAAGGCAAAGAGTTCGAGACAAAAGAAGTAAAAAGGAGGGTGTCACTTTTATTTATATCCAAAAATATGAAAGTGATACAAAAACGCTCTCTTATACAAATAAGATTGAGCGTTACAAAAAAAGAAAAAAGAAGGGAGGAGAAGGCTAAAAATCTCGATCTGGTAGGGAACGGATGCGCTCCCTGAGACGATGCATCTCATGCTGACGTGCCTTCTCAGCCTCCATCATCGCCTGGACCCGCAGCTCCTCTTCAGATAGGCAGGGTTTTTCAGCCAGCTGGGCTCGCAAAGTCTCCAATCTGGAGAGATGAACAGACTGGCTCTCTTCAGCCCGTACCCTTGCAGCCTTCTGCTCCTCTAGCTTCTTCTGGAGGGCGACGAGCTTCTCTTCATTGACAGCTAGCATGGCTTTGGCCTTAGCAATGGCAGCCCGAGCATTGGTAATAGCAAGCTCTGTGTTCTGCATGATAAGCTCAGTATCCCCTGAGTCTTCAATCAGCCTTTGGCATTCAGCCTGGGAACGCTCAAGGTTGCTGACCTCTTCGGCAATTTGTACTTCCACTTCCTGTCGCTCTTGCCTTTGGGCAGAAAGGAGGCTATCCAGGATGACTTGGGTTTCGTGGAGGGAGTCAGCTTCGTCTAAAGACTTCAGCTCTTTCAGGTCACTCTCCAACTGATCCACCACCCGCATACATGCCTGAGCAAGAGGAAGGCCCCCGACTAGCTCGATGTTCTCGGCCACATTCCCGAGAAATCTCCGGGCAAAGTCAAAAGAACGACGCCCAGAAAGGATAAAGTCGATGCACGATCGCATCGCTTCAAAGAACTGCCGCACCGTACTGCGCGTCAGGAAGTCCATGCTGTCATCACCCGGAACGCTCCCCGACCCCCTTTCTATCTCGGAAGAAGGGGTGTAGGCCGGCTCTTTTTGCGCAGAAGTCATGCTAACCGCCGATACGGCAAGAGCGGAACCAGCCACTGGTGCTTCCGGAGGTGCTATCCCTGCGGGAACTTCCGCGACCAATGATGGAGTGGCAAGCACGATTTCCTCAGAAACTTCATTTGAAACTTGAGCCGTGCAATCTCCTGGGAGTGGACCTGCCTCCACCCGAGCCTCCTTGACCTCAGTAGTGGCTTCCTCCTCTGGTAGAGTGGAAGGCTCCCCAGTATCAGCAGCTGCCCCCTCTGAGGGCATCTCAGCAGCTGAGGTCTCAATTCCCTGTGGCCGAGTCAACTCTCCCACCATCTCCTCAATATGCGAGGAGGTTGTAGCCTCGGCATCTCCGGTTGGCCCTGCAATATAAAATAAAGAATGTCAAGACATCTTCTTCAACATGCAAAGAGAAAATTGGACAGTAGGGGGAAAGGGTACCTTTAACAGGGATAGCCGCCACTGACGGTGCAGACGATGGCTCGCCTCCATACATTTCCTCCTCTGAGATATGGAAGAACTTGCTTTGATCAGGAGGAGCGGGTTCCTCGCTATAGTCGACTTCGTCCTCAAAGAGGCTTTCCCCTGAGAACGAAGAAGACGACAGCTCAGGAAGCTCCGTAATCGGAGCCTTGCCTCCAATCACCCCAGTAGTAGGACTAGGGTCGACGGCCCTGGAACTAGAGATGAAGACGCCTGGAGACCCCAACTGCTGTGCCTCATCTCTCCCTTCATGAGCAGAAGGAGGTTTGAGCTGAGCTGAGATTTCCGGAAGTTCAACATCTTCATCGCCCATTATGTCAATCTCTGGGGATTCGGCATCAGCAGCAATAACGGGTTGTTCGATGAACTCCCCTTCCTCCACAGCCTCGCGGTGCGACTTAGGAGCACGAACTAAAGGGGGGAAATCCTCCTCTTCCGGAGGTTCCTCAACTCTGACGACGTCTTCAGGAGGAGCCTCAACTCCGGCAGAGATAGCTCCGGATTGAGAGACTTCAGCCGCCAAGTCCCTCCTAACCTTCTTCGGGGCAGGCTCAATAACAGAAGTGGGGCGGTGAGGACGCTTACTCACCACCTGCTTACATCTCTTCGTCCGCGGCTCCTCCCTCGTCGCTGATGGCTCCGCCCTCGTTACAGACGGCTCATTCTTCGCTCGTGGCTCTGCCCTTGGCGGTCGTGGCTCTGTAGCTCGTGGCTCCCTCCTCGTCCTTCTCCCGACCTCCTTACGGGCTTTCCGGTACTGCTCTACGAGTCTCGTTGGTTTACCAGACTCTGTCCTTGCCTCGAGGCTTGCATTGATGCTCTCGATACATGAAGATGCCGGAAGAAAGTCTGGTGTCTGGACGGCTTGGGAGTACCAAGTACAATAGCTTAGACTCATCTGGCACTTGGGCGCTTCGAGAGGTAGACGGAAGGTTGTTCCTGTCCCTCCAGCCACACTATAGTACCAGGCCCGAGCACCCTCGAACAAGTTCCCTTCGAAGGCGAGATAAGCATTTGGATTCCCGATATAGAGCTGGTCATAGCCGAACTGTCGAGCGAAGCGATTCGGCATGTATGGCTCAATGGTACATGACGTCCCTTGTCGAAAAAGCATATACCCGGGCCGAATATTGAGCAACCACCAGAAGGCTCCCTGGGATAACCTCGTGAAATCATCAGGGCCTGCGGAATCGACAAGTAGATCGCCGTAGGATGCACCAGGGATCTGGAGGAGGCAACGATTGAGCTGATAGTTTGCCGGGGCTGAAAGACGCTTCCGGATGTAATATATATAAGGATCTTCCCACCTTGAACCCTCCAATCGCTGTATGAAGGGGACGGAGTCCTCCTTCCAACGCACCGCCGTCATCAAAGAGGGGCAGTGCATCACATACCAGGCCATAAGGTATGTGTAAGGCAGCTCGACCCGAGGATTGGGATGCTTCACCACTGGATTCCCCTCTGCGTCCGTGAGCGGCTTTCCCTCGGAATCCACAGTTTTTGGCGGCTCACAAAAGCTTTTAGCCAGCGCCCGCAGCCCGCTCTGAATACCAGCCACCACGGTCGGGAGAAGAGCTATAGGGTTGCCATGGGCCAGAAGCACCGCCGGGTACACCACGTCGGCAACTATAACTTCATGTGGCAGCGTGGGCACTACACAACGCTTTAGCCACAGCATCAGAAAACCCGCCAGCAGCGCCCGATCGGAGATAGGAGTCCGGGCTTGGTGGTGGAAGCTTTCAAAAACCAAGTCGGGGTCGAAACCATCTTCGTTCGATTCTGTGGTGTAGAACTTCTCGGGAGCCTGGTCAATCCGGTCTTCGATCTCCCTATCAGAGCTGGGAGCCAATCGGGTGATCAAGTGGTCTTTGGTGTTCACATCGTTGAACAAATAACTGGCCCAAGACAGATACGTGACCCCCTGCGACCGCCATTTGGTGATCTGACCGCAGATATGGAAGTGACAGAGCACTTCCCAGTAGGTCTCGTATATGAGGGGAAACTCCTCCTTCACGTGGCGAAGCTCCACAGCGGTCGGGACATATTCTTCATAGGGCATGTCCCCTGTTACTAGTCCTGAGACCTCGTGCAGCTCGTGTAAGGCAAGGCCCATCTCCCCGACTGGAGTAAAGAACGTCCCCGTCAAGGGATTGTAACGTTCTAGGATCCCAAAGAAGTTTTGAGAACTTTGAGGGATCCCCCACTGTACGGCCCTGACCGCCGAGTACAGTCCTACACGCTTCAGCAAATCCCCGAGCTCGGTAAGGACAAAGCCAACCATCCTGCCCCACCAGTAATTCGCTGGGGAATGGATCCACCCATATGCACGGAACGCAACTGGATAGTCACCCTCCGCTGCCATGAACATGTTGAGGAAGGTGGTGCCAATGTGCGGTATCTCTCCAGACGGGATCTCCCTCTTGCGCGATCCAGGGAAAAGGCCGATAACCGACCCGTCATGGCCGTCATGACGGTGCACTTGGTAGTGGGAGCCCAGATCGCCAAGAGTAACCTCAGGAGCATATCGAGCGAGGTCAAACTCCATCTTCCGCGGGACGGACATATGCTGGTAATAGAACATAGGGTACATCCTATCCATGGCCGGGAGAAAGAACCTTCTGCCCCCTATTTGACGGAGCCATGTGTAAGTCCCTTCGTGCACGCGATGGCCGCCATCGTGGATATGATCCCCGAAGAAGAAGGCGGGCTTCTCCAGCTGAATGCCATCATCCGTGATGAATGCTGCATCGGTCATAAGCACTCGAAGAGTCCTCATATCGACGTTCGAGAGCTTCTTCTCACGAGCCGGCGACTGGTCGGCAGTCACAGGGACAGTCCTTTGCAGCACAAAGGTTAGGTTCCGGTCAGCACCACCTACATGCCCAAAATGGCGTATCTTGGGGAGTGAAGTAGCAGGTTGCGGCGCTGCAAAAAGATAAAAACACTTAAGTCAGATGCTTTACCAAAAGCAAAGAGAAATACTAAGTGTTTATAATTTAAACGCAGAAGAGATACTGGACGCAGGAATTATCAAATCCGCGTCCAGACCTGCAACTCTGCGTCAGGAAGCACAGAACGCAAGGATCAAATCCGCGTTCTGCAAACCAATACTTATGAAATTCCAAAGTACTTGGACTCAGACGCCAGATTCATCAAATTGGCGCCTGATGACACAGAACGCGAAGATCAATTCCGCGTTCTACAAACCAATACTTACGAAATTCCAAAGTACTTGGACTCAGACGCCAGATTCATCAAATTGGCGCCTGATGACACAGAACGCGAAGATCAAATCCGCGTTCTGCAAGCCAAGACTTGACTCTGCCCGGACTCAGACGCCAGATTCATCAAATTGGCGCCTGATGACACAGAACGCGAAAATCAAATCTGCGTTCTGTAAGCTGCGTCCAGAGACCTTCACAGTTAGAAATATTCTAAGTGAAGGACCCGAAGTGCAGAGTCCTTGGGCGTCAGATTGTCTAATCCGCGCCCCGGTTATCATCCCAAAGACTGCGTCTGGGGAATCAAACACATTCTCTGTGTTAAAGTTCTTAAAGGTGAAGTTCTGCCTAGACGGCATACTACCTTGGAGACCTTGGAGGACGAAGTCCTGCGCAGAGGAAGAGCTGCCCCTCCGGGCCTCGGTGGTGGTCGCCTTTGAGGAAGAAGCGGTCGGCTTAATCTTTGGTGCCATGGCGAATTTGATCCGAGGTTAAACAGAGGAACAGGGAGGAGAATATGTTTTTCTAAAAGTTCTTAGCAAGCGCGAGAAGAAGAAGAGTCTCTCCAAACTGCTGCCTTTTATAGGCACAGGGATTCACAGAGATACGCGGCGCGTGACCCAAGGGACGCTGCAGCGAATTGTCGCTTGACGCGTGTAACAAAATCATTTCCGGTGGCAAAGATCATGCGTCGCAACCTCGCCACGAGTTAAAAATTGACACGTGGAGCAGTTCATTTAATGAACCGCGAGATCCGTGCGCCAAAAGGCGAAATTTCGCCGTTTCCCCAGGCCAGCTGGCGGCGTAATCATGACAACATAGAGTCCGCGCCCAGAAAACGCACCGGACATGCCCCGTCAGCATTTCCAAGAGTGCGTTCGGAAGATCGCGTCTCCTCTAAGGAGTTCGCGTCTGGCCAAACATCGCGTCTATTTTATGGAAGCTGCGTCTTCAAAGCAGCCTCTGCTTTTCAAAAAGGAGCCTGCGTCCAGTCTTATGCGTCTGCAAGACAGTTCAACAGTACACTGGCGCCAACAGACAACCAACTACTCCCAGCCAAAAACGCACCCGTGACAGACTAAAAGCAATTGGGGAGGTCTAGGCTGTGTATCTAGACACTCAACACGATCGACTCTGATGGCTTCTAAGAGTTCAACAGTACACTCACGAAGACCAAATTCGGATAAGGTCAAACCCGAAGCATCAACAGTCCAGTCACAAAGGCGAACGCGGTTTAAGTCCAAAGTATTCCGAAATCCGTCCCATTCAACTGCGGAATATCGGAAACTTTGGAGGGGGTTCTGTAGGCTGTCTAAAAATGACTAACCAGGCAAGCCATCAAAGAAGCAGTCTTAAACATTAGACGCAAGGGACTGAAGCCCGCGTCTCAGCATCAAGGCGCGTCGGCCCGAAGCCCGCGTCTCAACTTCAAGGCGCGTTTGGTTCAAAGCCCGCGTCTCTACATCAAGGCGCGTCGGTTCAAAACCCGCGTCTCAGCATCAAGGCGCGTCGGCCTGAAGCCCGCGTCTCAGCATCAAGGCGCGTCGGTTCAAAGCCCGTGTCTCAGTTGCAACCGCCCCAGATCGTGGAGGTCAGTTACCGCGCGTATAGCGGGTAACGGCCCCTCATTCAGGCGCATTTTTAGGGGGCACGATCACCCCTTAAGACCCCTATAAATAGCCCTGTTGGCTATGAAGGAAGGGTCGATTGATTGAATCGAAAGGGAGAGGGGTCGGGCATTCTTGAATCCAGAATCAGAGAAGGGTCGGGCGAGCAAATTAAATCCAAAGGTCGGAGATTTTGAGAGAAGCACGACGCCAACAAGAGAGAAGACTCTTCAGCAGGCTTACTGAGTACTAGCCGCTCTTCGCTTACCTCCTCTTTGAGAGTTTGGTAGACGGAGCTGAGTTACTCCCCTACCGGCCGAAGAGAAGACCCCCGACGGTCCAGGACGGTCATCTGGTCAACGGAGAACAAGATTCACTCTCCATCGCCACACGAAGAACCCAGCCTTAAACAAAGGGAAGATTCAAGCATCCTCCCTCCCTTGTAGTCGGAATATTGTTTTGTTGTAATCTTTCAACTGATTCAAGGAAATTTTACGGCAAATCTCTTTCCGTACCGAACAGTGAGCCTCGCGTTTTAGTCATAGAACGCGTGTCTCATGTATTGAGTAACGCATTTGGACTACAACACTTGGTGTAATTTCCCCATTTTCAGAGTACTGGTGTTGTGTTCTCCTCTTTGCATCGAGGTATTCCTCGAATCCTCTAGCGAAGTGGCGCCATTTTGGCCATATAGGTGGATCGATCCGGATGTCGTCTCCAAGCTTGACAGGATTGTGCCGGCCTTTGCTGGAAATAATCAAGAACGGCGAGCCAAGTTGAGGCAGGCAAGCTCACAGACTCTCTGAAAACTTATCACGGATGGGAGGCTTGAATCAAAGGTCCATTTATTATTGAAGAAGCCAGATTTTTTGTTCGAAGACTCCATTAATAAGGATGCGAAGATGATGCTTAACGACAACTACAAATGGCTCGTCGGCTTGGGGAGTTGCTTCTTCCTCCCAGATATGGGTTTTCCTTATCGTTCATCCAGCCCTATCCCTTCATTGATCGATGTAGTGGGATCTGACAGAGGAATAGTCTGAGGTTTCTCTTGAGCAGATCCTTCATTACACGGCAGTCCCGATAGATCATGTCAATAATGTTGTCGGACTGTTGTCGGGTTCCTTAGAGGCGGAGTACCCTGCAGGTGAGACTTCCCATCAGGCATCCATGTTCATTAACCAATTTATGGACGTTAAGGTGACTTCCCGCCAGGTGAGTTCTGACATTGGATGGGCCCATTCTGTGGACAAGTATTGGTGGTCTAAGATTGTAGGCTTCATCCTTGAAGATTTGAAGAATGTGTTGGCCCGAAGGCCCATCACTCTAGTTTTGATGATGATCAACTCATGTAGTTATTGTACTAATGATCTTGTGCTTAATTAGTGACAGATTCATGATCAAGATCTTAGTAGATGCATAGCTTCAACAAAGGATTTAAAGTCAAGTTTTGGAGCTAGCACGATGTTTGGACCAAGTCAAGAAGGCTTCAAGTGAAGACTTCAAGATGATGAAGACTTGTGTCTAGGTTTGCTTTAGAAGATTTTATTTTTAGATAAAATGTAAAGGATAGAGTAGTTGGTGGATTGCTCAAGTACATATACACACACACTCTTGATAGTTTCATTTTTTATAAAAGATTTTCTATTTTAGAAAAATACATGTTTGGTTTTTGGTATTCTAGTTTATATGTTTTAACCAAAACCATGTTTAGTGCATAATGTCAAAAACATAGATATTTCACCATGTCTGTGTAGTGGATCATATCCATACACCCTATGCTTTCAAAGTTGTTTAAATATCTTATTTTTGTATTTGGAGATGTTTTGGAAAAATAAAGTTTGGAAAAATAAGTTTTGGAAAATACTGTTTTTCATTTGAGCCAATTTTTCCATATACAAAAATACTCCAAATCTTTTATAACATGCCTTGATTTTGTGCAAGCATGTTTGTTTATCAAAGTATATTGGTAAAACTATTTTTGTAGATTTTCTGTGATTTTATGGGATTTTATTTCATTCAAAAAGACCAAGTTTTAAATCCCTTAACAATGTTTCCTGGCTTCAGCCGGTCGACCGGGACGGTCGACCGCAGCTTGAAGTCGGCTGACCATCATGGTCGACCGACGTGCACAGACGTGCACGCCAGTTCTGGCAGGAGGCCGGTCGACCGACCCGGTCGACCGTCCGAGAGCTCTGCTCTCTGGAAAGGCCCCGGTCGACCGACCGGTCGACCGACAGAGAGACTTGCTCTCTGTATCCTGGCTCGGTCGACCGACCGGTCGACCGATGGCACAACGGTCTGAAATATGACCGTTGGCCGGTCGACCGGGCGGTCGATCGACAGGCCTGACAGACCCCAACGGCTAGTTTTTCTAGCCCTATAAATTTGGGGTTTTGGGCATTGTTTTTCTCTAAGATTTCTAGTGGACTTTGAGCCAGTTTTTCCCACTTCTTTAAAAGAGTTTTCTCCACTAAATTGAGAGCTAATACTTCCAATCAAAAGGGGAGTTTTTATCAAGAGTGTTAAAAGAGATTTTCTTGAGTTTTCCTCCACCACTTCCATCCTAGTTTTCTCACACAAACACTTGAGCTATCCATTGCTATATCTACCTATAGGGTTTTGTAGTGAGAGTGTTTATTGGTGATCAAAGTGTTTAGATCACCAAGAGATCTTTTCTTGTTACTTTGAGGAGGCGGACGTGTGTGTCCGCGGTGTTTCGAGTTCGGGTGCGAACTCGTTGTTTGAGGTGCGGCCTCGGCGAGCTTGTGGGGCTTGCGGTGTGTACGGACTAGGGAGTCCGAGAGTTGTAGGTGTTGCGGCACCGAGTGATCCGGTGGGATCGATTATAGTGGAAATCCTTCGTGTGTCGAAGGCGGGGATGTAGAGCAAGTGTGCTCGAACCTCGAAACAAATCCCTTGTGTTTGCGATTGCTCACTCTCTCTCTCTCTTTGTCTCCTTTGTTTATATCTTGCATACTTTTATTGTGCTCATCTTTATATGCTAGATATTCATTGTGTGCTTAATTGATATATATTGGGGATTGTTTGCTAACACTTGTATTCAACCAAGAGAACCAACGCGGCACCTCAACCCTTATCTAGGGGAATCTAGAGGAGTTTGTCCAGAGCCTTTCACGGGGAATTCGGCAACACTCTTGTGTTATACGTGGTGTTTAGTGTAAGAGTTTAGTTCAGGTCATTATAGTTTTTAATTCCGCATTATTTGGCATTAAGTGACCATTAGATTAGCCATCACTTATTCACCCCCCCTCTAGGTGACTTTACAGAATGAATTACTATAGATCGATCTTTATACTGCGGTCTGACCGGGGAAAAACCGCACACAAAAAGTGTATATTTTAAAATCAAGAGTTAAAGTGTGTGTGCTTTGCTTCCTCGATATTTCTGTTATAGCATAGAGGCTTAAACGAGTTGAATCCACAAGGACGGGAGTCGATAGAAGCTTACATGATATGTTCACGTGTGTGTTAAAGATTCTTCAATGTTTAAAGAATGAAAAGAAAGGAAAACAAATAATGGAAAAGAGAAGTACGGTGAAACACAAAGAAGTGGGAACATAGAAAAGAATGTCATTGTGATTTTTGGAATATTTCTAAAATAAAGTGAAAAGTTTAAGAAAACTCATGGCTACTAACTACTAATGACTCCACCAACATGCTAGCCTCTTAGTGATAGTTGCCTCACATGTATCATTGGCCATCACTAGTCCTTGGTTCAAGAGCTTTTCAAAGCATGACCCACATCCAAGCTCAACAAAACAAGTTCAAGCTACACTTAAACCATCAAAACTAAAAGTAAGCATGGACTAATGTAATGTTAGCTTGTTAGAGAGTTAGGAAGTTAGAGTGTTAGATCCATCATCATGAGCCATCAATGGCTCTTGCAAGAGCAAGGCCAAGTAGAGACTATTGGATTCATGTGGATTATCAAATAAGAAGTTAGACTAGTTGGTGGTTAGTAGTTAGTTGCTATGAGAGAAAAGATTACCTAAAGATGTAAAAGGAGTTAGATAGAAAACAAAGAGAGGTAAAGAAAGTACCTTTCGTAACTTGTCACCTTCTATTATAAGCACTCTTGCATTCCACTCATTATCACTCTTTCTCCTAATACAAGATCTAAAAAAAAATGGAAAATACAAGGAAGAAGAAGAACTAACCTAAACTAAACTACCCTAAACTACAACATGGAATGAAAAACTACACTACTCTCTTGATATCTCAAACTGAAGAACCCCAGGGGGTATTTATAGACTCCAGGGAAAAGGGGGCCTGGGGGCAAACCCTGGCCCAAAGTACGGGCGCGGCCACGCCCGTACTGCAGCGGAAACGCGGCTATGGCCGCATTTCTGCGGCCATACGATGGTCGCACGCTGTCCCGTCTGCTCCTGTCAGATGGCAATCCCGATTTCTATTTTTGTGCCCCTGGTTTTGACGAATCAGCTCTCCAAAGTCAATAGCTATTCATGTAGGCTTTTAATCACCAATTAAATGGTGATTTAGTGTTTTCTTCTTCATTTCATGCCATGAACCTAGAAACATGCAAGAGAGGTATTATTAGTAGAATTTAATACGAAATAAAGGTGAAAATATGGTATAAAATATGCAGTTTTAGAGACTAATCACACCCCCACACTTATCTTTTGCTCGTCCCGAGCAAAACAAAAAAAACTAAGGAAATTATTGCACCATTTTCGCAGGTGACGCGATTGCACTGAGCATGTGCAACAAGCCGTTAAACCTCTAAGTTTCCCTAGAGGAGGAGTTTTGTCTCCTATGGGTTTTCAGCGGATTACACCCACAAAATCCATAAAGAAAGAAATCAAATGTTAGTATTTTGAAAACGCATTTTTGAAATGGAGAAAAGTGTTGAAGTATTTTTGTGAAAATATAAGTGATCCAAGGTCATAGGTTTAACAAGAAATTAATCTTTCTTAAACTAAGTCAAAATGCAAAATCTTGTTATAAATTAATTGTAAAAATTTAAAATTGAATTGATTCATTGATCTTTCATAAAACTCTTAGAAAAATATGCACTTTGAGAACTGTGGAGATTTTTGGGATATTGACTCAAACTTTCATGCCATTGATTTTTGTATATTTATTATTTTTTTTCTTCCCTTAGTTTTCTTAGGCTTTCTTATTTACCTGGGTAGTGAGCTTTTAGCCGGTGACTCCCAAACTAGATGATCTTAGGGCACCAGATGAGAAAACATCCCTCAAACTTAAGACTCGAATAAACAAGGCCAGAAAACTAAAGGGGATTTTTTATTTTTGTCCACCATTTTAGGTGTGAATAATCATGCTTCCTGAGGCATAATTACCCAACTTCAATAAGTTTTTTTTATATCATAATATTATTTATTTATTTATTTTTTATTTATTTTTTAATATATTTTTTATGACAATTTCAGTCTTTGTTTCAGTCCCAAAAAGTTGTGTAAGTGCGGAGTGCATAAATCTAAGGCAAAAAATTCAAGATCAAATTATCTTTTCAATCTTACTTTCTTATCCTAAAATTTAAACAAGATCTATTATTTTGACTCGGTTTAAAATTTAATAATTTTGGTCTTCCTAATTCCTAAGATAGTCTTAATTTTCTTAATAATAAATCAAAACTATTTCTCTTCTTTCAAAAGTTTTGTAAAAAGAAAAGAAAAGAGTTTTATACAGAAGAATTATTTTTTTAAATTAAAAAGTGTAAAAGAAAGAAAATCTAAAACTAACTACGTTTGTAAACCCTCCCCACACTTATCTCATGCATTGTCCTCAATGCATCGTGAATGTGTATATACATGAAACAAATGGGAAGAGAAGGAAAAGTACCTCATGGTAGTGGTTCCGGTGGTGGTCTGATTGGGACAAACATTGCTACCCAATCAAGATATCGTGGATCTTACAGAAACCCACCAGCAACCTCTCCAATATAACCCAGTAAAAGAATGATTGAGTGAATGATCTTATTTAAAAATTTATCCCCATCTAATTTTCAATTTTTAAAAATAATTATTGAGTCATTTTCTTCAACATCCTTGTCCAACAATGAGGTGTGATTTTGGAAGATGAACGATTTGGACTCAAATGGAATAGGAGTAAAAGCTGATACCGACTCGGGAATTTGACTCAGATCAAGTCGAGAGTCAATAATGAGAGTCGAAATTGGTTCAAAAATAGGGTCCAAACCAAAGAATTGATATTCACACACTTTCCCCATCAATGAAGTGTGATCATGAGAGATTGGTGATTCCATTTCATGGTGTACTGGTACAGGATTCAATGTTGACTCCAGAATAGAGAAAAAATCTTGTAAAGATACCGGAGTCATTATTCAATCAAAAAGTGAAATGGAATTACTAACATGCAATTCAGGATCACATTCAGGTTCGATTTTAATTTCAGGAAAGGGATAACTTGCCAGAATGTCCAGGCGACTTTCATAAGTTGGAGTGTGGTCAAGTTCAAATGTGTGTTCTGAAATTGAATCTGGATTCCTAAAATGACATGATTCATGGGTCCACTCAGTAGAGTCAGAGATATAAGGATCGGTCAAAGGTTGACAAGAAAGACTTTCTTCGCTCACATTGATCAATTGGCTCATAAGTGAGTCTAACCTTCTAATAGGCCGTGTAAAAGAATTTGGATTCAGAATCATGTCTTCCATACTCTTTGCAATTGGTTCTTCTTGAAAAGGTGAGTATGGAAGTTGATTTGAAAATTGTGGTGAAATTGTGAGTCCATCGGATTGTGCTCGGACTCACCCAAAGGTTTCATACTCAAGTTCAATATTGATGGTTGTTCATTTTGAATTGTTGAGACTGGAAAAGATGAGTAGGATTCTTGAAATTTTGGTTGAGATGATGAGTCCAACATGTTTTGCATTCTTTCACAAAAGACTTCCAAACGCTTTTCTATCTCAAATTTTTCTTCAATTAGATTCTCTAGGAAAGGAGTATGTGGAGTTTGATGTGGGAAGGATTGTGAATTGAGCAAATTTTGAATTTGTTGTAGGGACTCTTCCATACTCCTTTCCAAATCAGATTTTTCTTCAGTTGGTAGAACAGGAAAGGAGTATATGAACCAAAATCAGGCAATGAACTTTGTGAAAATTGTGAACAAGGCAGTTGAGAATTTGACTCGGGGTAGGTGAATCCCCATTGACTCTGTGAAGAGTTGAAATTATTTTGAAAATTATAGTCAAATGATTGAGGACATTGGTCATATTGAATCGGATAATCAAAACTCGACATATATGGTTGGTTCATGTTGTACAAAGCCAGGTTGGAGTTATCCAAGTCAAATGAGGTCAGAGTGAAATATGGATTCATATTATGATTGAAAGAATTATTATTGTTAAAATCCATTTCACAAAAGAAGAAAAACAAACAAACAAACAAACAAAAAGAAAAAAGAAAACAAGCCTATGCTAGGGTTGACTTAGACCTAGACGACTCCTAACTGGTTAGACTGTCCACGAGGGCTATATTGTCAGAATCTGACCACGAGTTAATCGGCCAGGTAGGGGCAAGATCAGTGGGAGGTATCCGTGCCGGAGCAACGGGCCTAATTATGCCAAACCACTGTTCTTTGAGGTTTTGCCTCTCAATCCTCAACCTTAAACACCGATTTGACAAGAGTCAACTTCTAACAACTTCCCTTAGGTCAATCTCTTAAATGAGTCCGAGATGTCCCTAGGGGCCAACATCTAGCAAGTTTTATTAAGCTTGGGTTGTGTGAGTGGGGAGGTGATTTTTGGGCTAAGAGAGGGTAATGACTTCCCCATCTTATGTTGTCTTGGGTTTTGCCCTAAGTTTAATTTGTGCAAATGTGCAATATAGATTAAAAAGAACACAAAAAAGTAAGTAAATCACTGAAGTATTTGTCCTAACTATATGCAATGCAATATGTATACCTCCGTCAAGATCACAACAACACAAGAACAAAATGCAGTATATTGGAATGAAAATTGACACGTGCCTAGATGCAAATGTCTAAACCGTTTTAAAGCATCCAATTACTGTATTTTAATTCTTAAAATTATTTACAGTGTACAGATAATATAAACAAAAATTAACAGCAGAGTATAAGAATATACAAGAATTTACCCAACCACAAAAGAGCAAGTGTCGACTTCTGCAATGCTAAAACATTAACCTGCACACCAAAACAAAGAAGAAAAGTTAACAAAAACGTGAAATCAAACCGTTCCCATCCCTGGCAACGGCGCCAAAATTTGATCGGGGGAAAATCGCACACAAAAAGTGTATGTTTTGAAATCAAGAGTTAAGTGTGTGTGCTTTGGCTTCCTCGATACTTCCGTTATGGCATAGTGGCTAAAACGAGTCAAATCCACAAGGATGAGAGGTGATAGAAGCTTACACGGTATGTTCACGTGTGTGTTAAAGATTCTTCAATTTTTAAAAGAATGAAAAGAAAGGAAAACAAATAATGGAAAAGAGAAGTACGGTGAAACACGAAGAAGTGGGAACATAGAAAAGAATGTCTTTGTGGTTTTTAGAATATTTCTAAAATAAAGTGAAAAGTGTAAGAAAACTCATGGCTACTAACTACTAATGACTCCACCAACATGCTAGCCTCTTAGTGATAGTTGCCTCACATGTATCATTGGTCATCACTAGTCCTTAATTCAAGAGCTTTTCAAAGCATGACCGATATGTAACTCATCAAATCCAAACTCAACAAAACAAGTTCAAGCTATACTTAAACCATCAAAACTAAAAGTAAGCATGGCCTAAAGTAATGTTAGCTTGTTAGAGAGTTAGGAAGTTAGAGTGTTAGATCCATCATCATGAGCCATCAATGGCTCTTGCAAGAGCAAAGCCAAGTAGAGGCTATTAGATTCATGTGGATTATCAAATAAGAAGTTAGACTAGTTGGTGGTTAGTAGTTAGTTGGCAGGAGAGAAAAGATTAGCTAAACATGTAAAGAGAGTTAGATAGAAAACAAAGAGAGGTAAAGAGAGCACTTTTCATGGCTTGTCACCTTCTATTACAAGCACTCTTGCATTCCACTCATGAAACACTCTTTCTCTTAATACAAGATCTAAAAGAATTGGAAAATAAAAGGAAGAAGAAGAACTAACCTAAACTAAACTACCCTAAACTATAATATGGAATGAAAAACTACACTACTCTCTGGATATCTCCAACTGAAGAACCCCAGGGGGGTATTTATAGGCACCAGGGGAAAGGGGGGCCAGGAGCAAACCCTGGCCCAAAGTACGGGCGCGGCCGCGCCGTACTGCCGCAGAAATGCGGCTATGGCCACGTTTTCGCAGCTATACGAAGGTCGCGCGCGCGCGCGCTTTGAGCCGCGCGCTGTCCCGTCTGTCTCCTGTCAGATGGCAGTCCCGGTTTCTAGTTTTGCGCCCCTGGTTTTGATGAATCAGCTCTCCAAAGTCAATGGCTATTCATGTAGGCTTTTAATCACCAATTAAATGGTGATTTAGGGTCTTCTTCTTCATTTCATGCCATGGACCTAGAAACATGTAAGAGAGGTATTATTAGCAGAATTTAATACGAAATAAATGTGAAGATGTGGTATGAAATATGCAGTTTTAGAGACTAATCACGGTCCAGGCTATTCGGTATGGCATATTGCAAAGCAATTATCATTTCTTTGCCATGCTGAAGCGTTTCAATCCAGAGACATGTACATTCTTCACCCCGGTCGGGGAGATGGGACTAGCTCTTCATGAGATGTTTAAAGTCTCTGGGTTAGTGATGGGGGAAATTCCATATGAAAAATATGTCCCATCAGCCGAACAACTGTACTTGATGGAGGATAGTGCTCCTCTGGTATACGGAACATATTAGGAAGTGTTATATCACTTCCATATTTGCGCTAAGATCACCAATTGGAGGTCCGGAGGAGTCAAGAAAATGGCTTGGATAATTTACCTCTTTAATGGCTTAGGGGACAAGGCTGACTGATTGACCAGCCTAGCCCTAATCACAGATGCAGAAATTGAGGAGAGGGTCAGCGCTTCAACGTCCTCGTATACCATGAAATCAGTTGAAGATACTTTCAGATTGGGCACAGTCATTGAAAGTTGTTATCATTAGGCCAAGACCCTCATTTCCAATAGAGCCCGACTAGCTGGATTCCTAATGCCATAGTTGAAGCGGTGTATCGTGCCGAAACTCCCCATGAAGTCATGGTGGCTGATGTGGTATATCCTGCAGTCTTATTAGCATTTGGCTGGGGTATCACACTTCTTCCAATGATGGTGGAATGTATCTAGAGTAGACTTCAGGCATTAGCCAAGACATTCTGTAAAGTGGATGTTCTGGTGGATGCTAAAGGTAATATGCTCACTGACTAACATGGTAATCCTAAGCTCAAAGTGCCCAATCCTAGAATTGAACTTCCGTATACCTATTTGGTGGCATGGTATGTCATGCATTGCCCATCTCTGATGACATCTGCATACACATTGGAAGACTTTGTTTCTGCAGAAATTAGAGCACTCGTCTTGGCAGCATACCTACATATTTTACATCAAGAAGGCCATTCAGAGCGACTCCAATTATAAGTTGGTCTGATGCCACCCCAATATTTAGGATACATCATATAGAGACCAGTTTCTATATATCATAGGACCAGATGGGTATACAACCCTCTCGACTAGTGTCTTCTACTGGTTGATAAGTATTCAATCTAGATATCTCATTTTTTGTCAGCATGACACCTGTACGTACGATCGAACCTTATCTGCCGAGCTGATTTACTCGTCAATTCGGGTATGAATAGTTCTAAGTGGGGAACCTAAATACTGGCCTTCACTTTAATGGGAACCTGTTCGAAAGGGTACGGGCATGGTACTTCCATGTGGCTGGAGGGACGAGCGCAATGTTTAGTCTCCCTTAGAGATCGTCCAACGCATAGACCAGCCTTTGCTTCTACAATTGGTATATTATTACCAACGCGGTGCCGGTTACGAGATGAATGCCTCATGCATCAAAGCCATCAAGTCCGCCTATAGTGCCTATAGGGGATACAAGGTCGTTCGTAAGAAAGGAATGAACGAATACTTGGAGGCTGAGAAAGAAACTAGTGCATATGAAGCAGCAAGGCAAATTGTTGAAGCTACAGAGGGACATTCTGTAAGAAAGTCTCGCCAGGCTGTGGCAAAGCGTGCCCATCCATCCCCTTCTGCCGATGGCTTGAGTTGAATGAAGGTACAAAGGGAACCTGAAGCTGAAGATCCGCTACAAGGAGCTTCTCAGCTAGGGTCGGGCTTAGCAGAATCCAAGAAAGAGGAAGAGATGGCTCCTCCGCTTATTCAGGGTCAGCGTAGTAGGGGCCCTATCACTTCAGAAAGAATAGAGGTTTTGGAAGGGCCTTAGCCAGAAGCTCCGTCAGCTCTTTTGATGACCACAGGCGAAGAAGCTATAGCGCAACCGAGTTCTCCAAGCATTATGATACCGGCTTTGAAGGTCATTGAATCCAGTCTAACCACTGGACCAATAGGTGGGAAATCTCCAGTTGTTGAGGCACCCTTGGTCCAAGTATTATCTTCGTCATCTGAAGGCTATGACAATGATATTGGAGCAGAGCCTACTTCTCATGATGCAAACAAGTCCTTACTTATGGCAGAAGAGGAGATGAGAGCTACTGTCCAAAGAGATTGCTACTGCCGAAGGTATCTTTTATTTTCCACCCATGGCTTTCCTTATCAAAAGTATAGAGGTATCCTTATCATCTGCTTGAGAAACCTTTTGTAGGGGCTTCTACTACAATTGAAGGCGAAGCCTCCTTAAATATAGCTAAGATGATTGAAGAACTGACTCGGCCAGAAGGTGCGAAAGTTCTCAAGATCAACGACGAGGTGGCTGCTGTGGTATAATATCCATGGCTGAGGAATCTTCTCAGCTAGAAGAACTGCTGGAGGGTTTGTCCCTATGTCTCCCCAACCTGATAAGATATCAGCATTCAATAATCTCCCTTTTGGTGTTATCACTGACATCATTGTGATGGTTGTAGGTGACATCGCTCTAACTCAAACAGAATAGCGTCTTATGGGTACTGGTGAGGAGAAAATTCCTTCAACTTCTGACTGTGTCTCTATTACTATCATAAAGACTGGGTCAGACAGTGCTCCACCGGTACCGACGCCAGCTATAGATAGCCTAGAGGAGTTGTCTCTCCAATAATCAGGCAATTCTTCATGATAATGGAGTATTGTTCTGAATTGCTACTTTCTGGGTGAAGTTCCTTCGAGTTCGTACGAGCACTCTTTGAGAACCAGGTCGAGAACATCCAATATATTAGGGGTTATGATTGAGCGAGAGCGCATCAAGTGCTAGTTTAGCAACTTGGTGTGTACTCAAAGGATTGTTGATGCTCAAAGGGTGTCCGAGAATCTTTGCGCCAACTAGGAATGGGAGCGAAAGGAGATTGAAGAGTGAATAGCTGAGGAAATTCGTTGTCTTGATGATTTCAAAACCCTCTACCAAACTTGACAGACGATCTTCAGAGATCTGAGATTGCCACTAAGAGCGCGGAAGGTGTGAGAGCGAGTGCTCGAACTGCAATTGCAAAGGCATAAGCTTTAATCCAGGACAACGAGTTGAAGCTTGCAAATGAGAGAGAGAGGATAGAAGAGCTTGAGATTGCTAAAGGTCAAGTGCAACAAGAGCTCAATGTCCACACTCTGAAACTAGAAGCTCTTCAAGCACAAATCGCCACAAAAAGCTTTTATCAGAAGACGAACTAAGGGCCTAGGCCTTAGTTAAGATTGAGGAGGCATGCCAATGAGACATTCAGTGCCTCAAGGACCAAATAAAGTCTCTCGCTGGGCGAGAATAACTTTTTGTTCCCCCCTTTTTGTAACACTTTATCTTATTGAACAAGAGAGTGTTTGTATCACTTTTAAGTTTTGATATAAATATAAGTGATAATTTTGCTTCATTTTATCTTAACTTTCTTTTTGTGTTTGAAAATCAGATAAAGGAAAGCGATTCCTTTTGATTTGCTAGAGGTAACGATTAACATAGCAATCAAAGTTTGAAAATTCTTTCAAAGAATTTGAAAAGGTTGCTCTCAGAGGTGTGATGTTAACTTGACAGAACTGAATTTGTGATTTGAACGAATTTTGTGGACTTGCTATCCTATTAATGAGAATAAAAAGTAAAGTTAAATTCACTGGGGATTTATGGAAATTTTTACCGTCAGAGGTGTAATGTTAACGAGACGGGTTAAGATTTGTAATTGAAAGCAAATTGAATAGTCAGAGGTGTGATATTAACTTGACATGGAGGTGGATGCTAGAGGTGTGGTATTAACTTAGCATCAAGGAGATCTCATTTTCATTAAGAAAACTAAGAAAATTGCTGCCATAGGTCTAATATTAACTTAATTACGAGGTGAACTCTAGAGGTGTGATATTAACTTAGCATCTGACATCTCGGCTTCGATGAGAAGGCTTGAGGGAGGATCATTGTCATAGGTGTAGTATTTAACTTAACAATGAAATGGATGCTAGAGGTGTGATATTTAACTTAGCATCGAATGCCTCATTTTCGTAGGAAAAATTAAGAGAATCACTATCATAGGTGTAGTGTTAACTTGATAGGGATTTATATTGCAATATGGGTAATTTTGGTCAGAGGTGTAGTATTCACTTGACCGAGAGATTTTGTGATTTAAGTAATTTGGTGGTCTTGTCAATCTATTGAAAAGAATTGACAAGTTGAAATTTTAGTCAGAGGTGTATTGTTAACTTGACCGAGAGATTTTACGATCTGATCAATTTGGTGGTCTTGTCATTTCATTGAAAAGAATTGACAAGTTGAAATTTTGTCCGCTGGGAATATTGAAGGAAATCACAGTTAGAGGTATAATGTTAATAACAGCGGGGTATGTCAGAGGTATAATGTTAACTTGAGATGTTTGATCTGTGATTATTTCACTGAAGAAATAATTACAACTTTTGAGGTCTTACCATTCAATGAACAAGAATGGTGGGCTTTTGGAGAGGAAAGTGGGATCATATCCCTCAGGATTTTTAGCAAACCATCAACAATCAATGAATTTGTATGCCTTTACTAACTAGCGTTTGAATTGGGCTAGTCATGCTATTCCTCTCTGTATGATAAGTTGTCGAGGATTTTCTGTTGGACTGAAATGGCAACTATTTCCTCTATTCTTTTGACGTGGAGGTGTTGGATGTTCGTAGATAAACTAAAGAAGAGTAATATGGCTAAAACTTGACATTTTGCCTTTTGTCCCTCTTTAATATTTACATCATGCATTATGACATCAACCAATGTTCGATCGGCTCAGCATCGGTCGACCGTGATGTGATCCGTCGAAGGAAGAATCTTATCATTGGCGCTCTTCCAAACATCTCAGATTTGAAGCTTTGATCAGAGGTATATTGTTAACTTGATCATGAGAAAAGTGACAAGGCTAAAACCAAAGTTTCGCACTTTGTCTCTTCGATGTTAACATCATGCATCGTGATGTCAATAATGTTTGATCGGCTCGGTGTCGGTCGACCGTGATGTGATCTATCGAGGGAAGAAGCTCTTCTTTGACGCTCTTCCAAACATCTTAAATCTTAAAGCTTTGATAAGAGGTGTCGTATTAACTTGATCATGAGAAGAGTGACAAGGCTAAAACTGAGATTTTCAACTTTGTCCCTTTGATGTTAACATCATGCATCATGATGTCAACATGTTCGATCGACTCAGCGTCGGTCCACCGTGATGTGATCCATCGAAGGAAGAAGATTTTCTTTGTGCTTCCAAATATCTTGGATCTTGAAGCTTTGATCAGAGGTGTAGTGTTAACTTGATCATGAGAAGAGTGAAAAGGCTAAAATCAAAATTTTGCACTTTATCACTTCGATGTTAACATCATGCATCGTGATGTCAATAATGTTCGGTTAGTTTGGCATCAATCGACAATGATGTAATTGTTGAAAGAAGAAGCTCTTTTTGTTGCTCATTATAACATCTTGGATCTTGAAGCTTTGATCAGAGGTGTAGTGTTAATTGATCGTGAAAAGACTACCTCCAAGGATAGTACCTCTTCAAGTATCTGTCATTAATAGGCATCATGAGTGTCTCGCCATCTAGAATTATCAGGCGATATGCTCAATTTGAGTAGACTGACTCTACTATAAATGGTCCTTCCCATTTGAGTTGGGATTTTTCTTTTGCTATGCGTCATGATCATTGGTCTTCTGACTTCTAGGACAAGGTCCCCTCTCTTGAAAACCCATTCTTTGACTTTCTTATTGAAAGCTCTGAAAATTCGAGCTTGATAGAATTGGATTTGCTATTGGGTTGCAGACATTTGTCGTCTAAAACTTCTAACTCCTAAAGGCACAGTAGATGCTTATCCTCGTCTGCCATCTTAATTGTCAAGTCAACTCGTAGAGATGGGATCTAAATTTCTAGTGGGAGTACAGCTTCATATCCGTATACCTAGAAAAATGACGTGGATTTTGTCGGGGTTCTCACCATTGTACGGTATGCCCACAAGCATTCGCCTAATTTGTCATCCCAGTCGCGTTGACTTTTCGAGATGAATTTCTTGAGAACCTTTCCAATAGTCTTGTTAAAAGCTTCTGCAAGGCCATTGGCAGCTGGATAGTATGCCGCTGATGACACACTTTGGATTCTGAATTTATTACAGAACCTCTGAAATGTGTGGCTGACGAATTTGGGTCCATTGTCGTGAATGATTCGTCAGGGCACACCGAAGTGGTAGAGCACATGATACTTGATGAGCTTGATCACGTTTGGTGTCTTTACTTTCTTCAAGGGAATAACTTTTGTCAATTTAGAGAAGTAATCCGTTATGGCCAACATGAAGTGATTCCTCTGGATGTTGGAGGGATAATGGGCCCAATCACATCCATTCTCCACATCTCAAATGGCCATGAGGAGGATGTTGGATGAAGATGTCCCGGTGCCTGATGGACAAAGTCACTGTGGATCTGACATACATGACATCGCTTAGCATAGGGGATGACGTCAGGGACCATCTTCGGCCAATAATAGCCAAGTCTTCTAAGCCGGTCTCCGAGCTTGGCTCCCAGTTGGTGAGCTCTGCACATACCATCATGAGCTTATTTAAGTGCTTCCTGTGCCTCTTTGTGTGAAAGGCATCAGAGCAAGATTCCATCATACACCTAGCGATACAATGTTTGCATGATCGCATTGTAATATGATCGATCACATACAGTGCATACATATTGTCACATTTCCATGCTTGTTATCTAAATAAATCATATTAATAAGTCCTATTGTTCTTTATAAAATGCAGGCCCATTGCTAAAGGATAGGCTAGAGAAACGAGCCCAAAAGCCCATTTAATTCAGAATAAATTCGAAATCAGGGAATCAGGACAGATCTTGGCAAATCAGAGAGGTTGAAAATCGATTGAAATGAATCTTCCTGAATCAAGCGGTTGAAGCCAACAAATCAAAGATCGTTTCGTCAAATCTGGGAGTTGCAACAGTGAAACCAGCAAGACAAAAGGGAGTCCAAATCCACGCCAAACAATTCTCTACCCAGATGTGGCCAATTGGCCACATCCAGGCCGCGGATCTGCGGCTTGTTGAGTGACAATTTAGCGAGGACTAGGATTAAATTTATTGTTCATTTTTAGGGTTTAGAAACATTGTTAGATAGCTTGAAGAAGTTGTATCTCCTCTTTATTCTTTTTTTAGTTTAGGCCAGAAAAGAGAGAAGAGTGGAATTGAGTGTGTAATTCGTCTTTGAAGTGACAATCAAAGGAGCTTCTACTTGCCATTCCAACTCAACTTGAATTCGGTATTTTGTGTTTAATTTTCAATTTCTTGTTTGTTTTCATTTCATAATGAGTAGCTAAATAGTTTTCTGGGCTCATTAATTGATGTTTTCTACCTCCTCTCTCTCGATTGAATTTGATGGAAGAACTCTCTTGAATCATAATGCCTAAAGTTAAATTTTATTCTTGAAAGCTCATGATGATGCTCTTCTTTTAAAACTTAGATTTTCAAGGCACAACTATTGTTAAATCATTTTTATTTCATACTTGCTTCCTCGCGCTTGATGGTTTAACATTCTATTTTTAATGTTGTGTTAAGAAAGATCTCAAGATTTGATCCGAAATCATCTCATTTGTTTTACTGGAACACTAAAAGAAATTAAGCTCTTTTGCCTATGATAAAAGTGATGCACTAAAAAAATTCCTTAGATAAGTAGTGAAGTAAATAAATTAGTGAGCCCAGATCTTCTCCTTCTTATATTTAAAACAATCAAACAATTTTCAAAGCTTTTTTAATCACCTTCTCCAGAGCCTTCTCCAAAGTTGCAATTTCTCTTTTAATCATTTCCCTTCTCTCCATTCTCTTTTTAATTAAAAAAATAGTGCCATTCTTAGCTTTCTAAACAAAACACCGTAAAGCTTTCATCGCATTCCCCCTCGTGGACACGACCCGTTTGAATATCACCTAGAGGGGGGTGAATAGGTGATAATGCTAATCAATGCACAATTAAAAATTATGAAGCAACAATCTCACAAAACAAGTGAAAATAGCAATGAATGTAGAGAGCAAGTAATAAGAGCAATGAAAATAGAGCAAGAAATAAGAGCAAGTAAACCAAACGCAAACACCAAGAATTGTTATCGAGGATCGAGCACCCAGCTCTACTTCCCCGCCTTCCCCAGAAGGATTCCAACCACTTCCACTATCACAAAGATGTCACAAATACACCGGAGTACCCAACTCCACAATCTCAAGTACAAGCAATCTCTGAGTAGTCAAAAGACCACAAACTCTCTCTTGCAAATTCTCTTCCCTTACAAAGGTCCTTAGAGAATAATGAGTAGGAATGAAGCTCTTTTGTGTGCAAGGAGAAAAGAAAAGAAATCAGAGAGTTCTTGAAAACACTTCAGAAAATGAGAGAGAATTTCAGCACAAAAACCAAGAAACTAAGTCTTTTTGAATGCCTTAAACTTTTGGAAAATTTGAGAATTTTTCTAGTGACCAATCTCTCCCTAAACACCCCTATTTATAGGAGAGGGCTAAGGTTTAGAGATAAAAACATATTTAAGGCTAATCAGAAAGTATTAAAACCAAAACATGTCACTTAACACACTTAAGTGAGAAAAGGACAAAAATAAACCAGCTCAGAAAAATAGCCGTTACTGTTCAAACGGCTAGCTCGGTCGACCAGCCCGGTCGACCGCTAGTTCAAAAAAAATAGCCGTTGCAGGCTACGGTCGACCGCCCGGTCGACCCAAACAAACAGAGAGCTCTGCTCTCAGACCCGGTCGACCCGGACGGTCGACCGTCCAAAGTCTGCCAAACGTGCACAGATCTGTGCAAGTCGGTCGACCGACCCGGTCGACCGACTTCAAGCCAAGTCGACTTGTCAGAAGACTAGTCGACTGGTTGAAGTCTGGAACAAGAAACTGGGTCAGAAAAACAGTTTTTAAAAAATATTTTGAAAAATCTTTTAACACTCCTAAAATCACCAAAAATAGTTTTATCATTTTGCATTAATATATAAACATGTGGTAAAAATTTTAGCTCAAATATCAATCAATATAAACTATTTTTGTCTCTTATCATTTTTACTAAAAACCAAAAACTGTATTTTCTAAAACTTGAATTTTGAATAGAAAATACGTTTTGTCCAAAACTCTTCCAAATACAAAAACATGATATTTAAACACTTTGAAGCATGATGTATATGGATATAATCCTATATACATGAAACATATATATATATCATTTTTTTGTCATTAATTCCAAAAATAAGTTTTGTTAAAACACAAAACTTAAAACACATGAATAGGTATATCAAAGTAAGTTTGTAGGTTGAAGATTGTATACAAACTATTTTTGTACATGTTATAGGAAATATGTTTGGAAACAAGATGTGCGCAAAAACGTGTGTGATAGAGCTTCAAACCTATTCACTATTCTTTAACAAAACTCTAAACTAAAAACAAATCTAATAAATTATCTTGAGCAATCTTGAAGTCTTGAGCCATGCGATGCCTTGCTAGAGCCTTCTCTTCTATGTTCCTTTCTTGATGTGCAAAAATCCTTCTTTGCTTCATGAACCTAGAAATTCTTACAATAGCTAAGCAATGGCCTCCAAATATGGTACTAACCTGAAACTTATCTTAAACAAACTAATTAGTACCAAATAGCCCTTATTTGTTTTGTTATCATCAAAACTCTAAACAAATGGAGAGTGTAACCTTTTGGGCCAACAATCTCCCCCTTTTTGATGATGACAAAACAAATAGGCTATAAACAAAATATAGGGGAGGAGAAAGCTCCCCCTCAATTATGCTATATTAAACAAAGAAAATAATGTAATTTGTAATTTGCAAGTAAACATCATGAAACCAAAACCATGAGAATTTAAACATTTGCAAAACACTTAAACTCAAATTACAAGAATTCATGGAAACACATCAAAAACTAAAAACATATATAACCTCATATGGAACCAAAACCATATGAACTTATATTTCCATACATAAACTCATTCTCCCCCTTTTTGTCATACATCAAAAGGGTTAAGAAAACATTTTTTTATTCAATAACACAACATTAAGTTCACCACAAATGAAGGAAAATCTAGCAAAATCAAGTGTTTAGTGAAATATCGGCTAGTTGCAAATCCGTAGAAACATAATCAATATCTATATCTCCTTTCTCAAAATGATCTCTAAGAAAGTGATATCTAATCTCAATGTGCTTGGCCTACTATGTTGATTAGCATTCTTTGTCATATGTATAGTACTATATTATCACAAAATATTTTTATATGGTTATAATGCAAATCATAATCAAGGAGAGTATGTTTCATCACAAGACTTGTGCACAACAAGCCCCCGCGGCAACATACTCCGCCTCAGCGGTTGAGAGAGCTACGGAATTTTGTTTCCTAGAGGACCATGAACAAGACAATTACCAAGAAATTGACATGTCCGACTAGTACTCTTTCTATCTACTCTACAACCCGCATAGTCGGCATCCGAATAACTCGTCATAGAGAAATCTCTGGTTTTCGGATACCATAGACCCATTCCAATGTTCCCTTAATATAATGAATAATGTGTTTTACGCAATAAGATGGGACTCTTTGGGACACGATTGAAATCTAGCACAAAGACACACACTAAACATGATGTCCGGCCTACTTGCCAGTAGCAGAATCAGAGTAGCGCAGCGGAAGCGTGGTGGATTTATGATGTGTCGAGAAGTGATGTGAATTTGTTTGTTTTCTCCTTTGATTTTGGGATTATTTTTGCCATTTCCTACTTTATTTGAATTTCGGGGACGAAATTTTAATAAGGTGGGTAGAGTGTAAGATCCCTAGCTAGTAATACAGTATTTTCATTTTCTAAAAGTATTTATTTTGAATTACTGTTATTTTTATTATTTGGACTTGATTTATTATTTTCTTCCTTGTGATTATTTCTATTATTAAATATGGGATTTATTTTTAAGATAGTAAATGGTAATTTGGTATTATGTTTACCGTTATTTATCATTGACATTTCTTTTACTAATTATTATTATTGATATTATTTGTGTTACTATTAATTGTTTATTTAGTTTGATATTCGTATTAGTGTTAATGCTAATCTTGGTGGTGTTCTCCTTGTTAGCCTCTCACCCTATTTCCGATTACCCGTTGGAGATCCTATGACTATTGGACCAAGCCCATTACCTATACTCATGTTGTCTTGATCCTTATACCCATTATGAAACCGGTGCCATTCCCGTTATTTAATCCGTTACCCAAACCAAGATCCAATTACCTAATTGGATTCCATAACCCTTAACCCAATAGTATACCCTTTATCCTATCATGCATTTACCTATTGGATCATAACCTTAATCCAAACCCTCAAACCCATACCCATATTATATAATCCTCCCCTAACCTAAACCTAATCCCCTTCATGCTGTAGCCCACCCCTCCTCCCCCTTGATGCCGCATCTCCTCCTCCTCCACCACACCCTGCGCATAGATCAACAGCCCAGCCACGCAGGCCTGCGCACACCCCCTCCCCTATCGGCCATCTCCCTCTCCGGCGGATCGCGGCAACACCCCGAGCTCCACCATCGCCTCCATGATCATCTAGACCACTTCCCATCCGGGCTACACCCTCCATCATCCTGTCATCTCCCCATGGCTACAAGAGCACAGCAACTCCACAGCCCCTGTCATCCTCCAGCAACACCTGTGAATCCTCCTCCATGACAGCAAACCCACAACAGCAGCACAACAACAGCCCTGGTGAGTCCCTCCCCTTGCTGCCCTGCTCCATGGCGCAGCGACAGATCCAACAGAGCAGCAGGTCGACCACGGCAGCGACTCGCCCGGCGACGCGCACAGCAGATCCGGAACCAGACCAGCAGCGCAGGCAGCGGGCGAGCGGCGATTCCAGGCCCTTCCGGCGAGCGCGAGACCTCCAGATTGCAGCCAGGTCTTCCCAGGACCCTGGCTACCGTGTCCTATGCAGTCCGACAGCGAAAGCGGCACCACAGCGACCGTAATGGCGACTCACCCGGTAACGAGCAGATTCCCAATGTGAGTGTACTTCCCCTCTCTCTTTCTATTTCTCTCGTTATAATGTACTTTTAATTAAGTTGTATTTTAATGTGTATATAGACGTAATGTAGAACCTATATGCTTGGG